>SNQJ01S0265126.1:0-12002 GCA_010110895.2 Picea sitchensis
ACATGACAGGTCTTGGTACTATGCATTATTTTTTGGGTCTTCAAGTATTACCACTATGCAATGGTTTTTTCATCTCTCAATTTAAAAATGTGATGGATATTTTGACACATTTTAAGATGGTCTATTGTAAGCCTTGTGCTACTTCTTTCCAATCTGAAGTAAATCTCACCAAAACTTGTCAAACATCCGCAATTGATGCTACAATTTATCGACAACTGGTCGAAACTCTTATTTATCTTACTGATAGTTGACCTGACATTTCCTTTGTTGTTAGAGTGATTTCTTGGTTTATGCAAGACCCAAAAGAAATTTAGTGGAAAGCAATCAAACAAATTGTCCACTATCTCAAAGGTACCACTCATTTTGGTATTAAGTATTATCGAAGTTCATATTCACTGGCTGGCTTCATCGACTCCCACTGGGCTAGTGACAATGATGATCATAAGTTCACTTTTGGATATGTGTTTCACTTTATCACTTGATTGTTGGTGTGGTTGTGCAAGAAATAGAAGGTAGTATACTTGTCGACTATAGAAGCAAACTATCATGGCATCGTTCAAGCAGGTACTGAAGCAGTATAGATTTTCCAACTTTTGGGTGAAATTGGCCTTCCTATTCAGAAATCGATGACAATCTAATGTGATAATCAAAGCGCCATACAAGTTGCTGACAATCCTTTTGCCCATAATAATATGAAGCATGTGTTGAAAGATTGGTTGTCATTGTTGTCAACCCTTGAAGAAGTCCGGTAGCCCCAAAGGTATGGTTATGGACCCCATAGTTGATAAAGGAAAAAGGTCATGAAGGACAGTGTAAATGTAGGTAACTCACTCATGGATGGATAGTTCTCGTCATGCCATTTTTGGTGATAAGTGGTATGCCACGTGGTTCCTCACGGTTGAGGAGTTATGGCCTTGTAAAGTTAGAAGCCCCAAATAGTTAAGAAACCCCTAGTTGGTTACAAGTCAAATAATGTAAGGGTAAAGTGATTATAACAAGAAATCCCTAAAATTAAGGAAAAGGGTTACCTAGAAAAAAAATATATACACCTCAAGAAGTCATTTACAATTACATTCACTCATACATTCTATTAAATATCTCTAAGTGAGAAAGTGATCTTTTGGCAAGTTTGTGACGATGAAATCTAAGGTAACGAAAGAGTGAAAAGTGCAGGAGTTTCAAATTTGTAGAGGAGAAGAGGATTTTTGAGGAAACCCTAATTTGGATGACTCCCCTGGGTCAAACATCTAGGGTCCCATGAGGCACCCTCGCAGGTTGCCTAGTACCTGCCATGCAAGTCCCTGTGTGGCAAGATGTCTTAGTCCTACGAGGACAAGAAAATTTTGGGGAATATGCTAGTGCCAGGTTGTTGATGACTGAGGAAATGCTACAGGTCTGTAAAATCTTGTATTAGGTTGGCTACAGGACTACATGTATGATTTGAGGGTTACTTGTTGGATTTGATTATGGCACATGCTTGAGACATGCTTGGTATATTGTTGAGGCATTGGCACTGGATTGATGTACATCTTGGCTACATGTTTTAGTGAGGCATACTCTTACATCTGGTTTATTATATGAAATATCTTTCAGATGTTGGTATATGGTTGAGGTATACACTTGGTATATAGTGGCATATGCATAAGGCACATGAGACACTTCATTAATGACATGCATATACATGATTGGTGCTATGGTATATGGTACATGTTTAATGTATGATTGATTCTCTAGTACATGGTACATGATTGGATACATGATTAGCTACTCATTATTGATGTTATGGTATCCACATTAGGCATATATTATGGTACATAATTGATGCATGTTATACTACATTTGTTGGTACGCAATTGATGCATGGTATAGTATAAGTGTTGGTATAACACATATTGATGATCAATTAAAAGTTGATGGTACAGTGACAGTAACATGTTGGATACAATGATAGGTTGATAGGTTACATGTTGATGTGATAGTGACATCGATAGTGTCAGTGATTGTGGTAGTGACAGTTTGGTCTACACTTGTATTTCAAGGTGACAATATGGGGCAAGGAAAGTGGGTTGTAGCCTCCTTCATGTTGATGCCAGAGAACTCAGGGAGTTGGAGATTCCTTCAAGTTGGAGCCTGAGAATAAGGGGGTTGTATCTTCCTTCTAGTTGGAGCTAGAGAATTCAGGGAGTTGTAGCTTTCTTAAGGTTGGATCCTGTAAATAGGGGGTTGTAGCCTTCTTCCAGTTGTAGTGGGAAAATTGGGAAGTTGGAGCTTCCAATGAATGTATTCTTTGATATATGAGAAAATCATTCTGTGGTTTTCTCCCATTTGGGTTTCCACGTAAATTATGGTGTACTTTGTGATTTTTTATTATGCATTGTTGATTTATGCTGCAGATGATATATTGAATGCTAATGAGAAACTGCTGAGCACTACTGATAAAGTTGAAGAATATATATTGTGGTTAAAAGTGGTAAAAGTGCTCATACTGATTCACCCCTCCCCTCAGTATTCCAACAATTGGTATCCGAGTGGGTTCTTCAAGAAACAACTTAACCAATGGAAGGAGATAATGGAATATGCTAATATTGGAGCACAGAGGTATGATGGTCAAAATTATGCCTTCTGGAATAAAATGATGAAAATATTTTTACAGGCACATGGATTTGATGTTTGGAAGTCAGTAGTAGATGGATATACAATACTAGATATTCCCCCAATTGACAAAGATGGAAAGAAACTCAATGAAATCAATTCAAAGGCTAAAGGCACCATTCTGAGCAGTCTAGATGATTCAATATTTGTCAAGGTTATGCATCGCAACATTGCAAATAATCTTTGGGATAAACTTCAAAATATTTATGAAGGATATGCCAAAGTCAAAGGAGTTAAGCTTCAAACTCTGCTAAGTTTGAGAAATTGAAGATGAAGGAAGATGAAGACATTGCAACCTACTTTCTACGAGTTGACGAAACAATAAACACTAATAGAGGATTGGGAGAATAATTTGATGAATCGATGATTGTTCAGAAGGTTCTAAGATCTCTTCCTATGATATTTGATCCTAAGATATTAACCCTGGAAGAAATAACATATCTTTATAGTTTGAGCATGGACAAGCTACATGGAATATTCACATCTTATGCAATGAGGATAAAACAAGATAACCTAGTCACAAAGGAAGCAACGTTCAAGGCATCCTAGAAGAAAAATAATCGGACCAAGCAAAACTGAAAACCAGATTCTAGTTGCAACGACGATTTAGAGGAAGATGAAGAAGTGGAAAACTTTGTAAGAAAGTTGAAAAGAGGAACTGACAAGTACAGAGGTATGCTTACATTGAAATGTTTTAATTGTGATGGTATTGTTCATTTTGATTCTAAATGTACTTATGCTAAGAATAAAGGTAGTGATGGAGAAGAAGATCCTAAGAAGAAAAAAAAATTCAAAAAATAGACAAGAGAAGGAACAAAAAAAATTCTTCAAGAAAATTTTCTACTCAAAGGAAGACAACTCCTCATCGGAAGAGAATGATGATGGTGATAGTGATTCAGAAAGAGTAATCTTCATGGTAGTATATGATGATGAAGAATAAGGAAAAGTCGATCTCAAAGAAGAATTAATCAATGCCTTAGAAGAACCGAGGAAAGAAAGAAAGAAAAACAAGTCACTCAAGGCAGATTTAAAGATGACAGAAGGATCTCAGAATTCCAACTCAGAAGAAATCGAACAGATAATCACAAAGTTAAAAATTCAGGTAGAAGAGATAGAAGGATTGAAGAAACACTTTCGAGAATGGGTTAAATGAAGACATGATTGAAATCTTGGAAAGAATAAATAGTCCTTTAAAGAAGGAGAATATTTTCATAAGAGAGAGAGAGATAAGCAACATAATATATAACACCAAAATATTGGATTAAGATCATTAGTTTTCAAAGGGCCGTACTATCACAAGTCAAGACTGGGATACAACCAGTCTGTGTTGTAGAAAGTGCAGTACAGACAGAAAAGAACAATAAGTGAAACAAAACATCTATGCAGAAATAGTCAGAGGTACTATCATGAAAGATGAATATAGGAAGACGCAAGAAGAAAATAACATAGAAATTGGACCACCTAGAAGATTTAGAACATAGAATCAACAATCAACAACATCTCAAAAAAGAAGAAGGCTTTAGAAGAGAAAAAACTTTCAAAATATCTATATCCAAGTATCAAACCTTTTTCTTGGTTTATGTTATTCTTGTAACAATTTGGACACAAAGTTGTAAACTATAGAGACTATTCCAAGAACATAAGCAACTATGAAGACTATAGGTACAATATTTATCCTAGAAAGTCACATGAAGGACAAAACTAAAATCACAACAATTTTGGTTCACTAATTAATGAAGTAGAGTGCTGCAAGTGCAACAATTTTGGACACATGGATAAGATTTTAGGCCGACTATTCCTCTAAGGGAGCCAAAGAAAAAGATCAAACATGAACCACAAAGGATATGGAGAAGGAAGCAATATCAATTCAACAACTTTGAAGAATGATGCGCTTGCTCTATAAGTTCAACCTGGCTTAAAAGTGGGGGTATGGTGGCTTAATGGTTTGTTCGAAGCATAACATGTGAGCAGGAAACACGTTTCTAATCGAGAAGAAGGAACAAGATGGATCAATTTTGTTTGCAAATGATAACTCAACCATAATTATAGGTAGAGGCACAATTAAGCTTGGAAGCAAAGATGCCAGGGCAGAAAATGTTGTATTGGCAATCAAGCTTGGAATCAAATATCCCAAGGCATAAAATGTTCTACTGGTCAAAGATATGAAGAACAATATACTAAGTGTAAGTCAAATGAGTGATCAAGGACACAAAATTTTGTTTGACTCAGAAAAATGTGAGATAAGGAAAGAAGGATCAGACAAGCTGGTTGCTACAACTATAAGAACCCCAAACAACATATATGTCTTGAATACAATTGGAAAGGAAAGATGTTGCTTATGAAAGTAAAATGAAAGTTGGTTCTGCCATAGAAGAATGGGTCAAGTAAACTTTGATAATCTTGTCAAAATTAGCAGAAAATAAGCAGTGAAAGAAATTCCCGAGATTTAAAAGCCAACAAATACTCTATGTGAGCATTGTCTACAAGGAAAACAAGCCAGGACCAAGTTCAAATCAAAAGATTACTCCATAAAAAAACCATTGGAGATTTTACACACTGACCTATGTGGACCTACAAAAAAAATGAGATTAAATGGCGAACAATATTTTATGCTATTGATTGATGACTACTCAAGAATGACTATAGTTTACTTTCTCAGGAAGAAGTCAGAGGAATTCAAACACTTCAAGATATATAAAGAAATGGTTGAAACTGAGATGGATTTGAAAATCAAGTGTTTAAGATCAAACAATGGAGGATAATTTACATCAAAGGAATTCATGTTTTTCTATGGTAATCATGGAATAAAAAGACAGTTCTCAACAACCATGACACTTCAACAAAATGGAGTTGTTGAAAGGAAGAATATAACAATACATGGAATGAATAGAACCATGTTTAAGGATTCCAAGTTGAGTGACATATTTTGGGCACAAGCAGTACATACAATAGTTCATATTCTGAACAAAGGAATGCTCAGAAGTAACAATGATAAGACTCCCTACGAATTATGGAAAGGAACATTGGAAAATGTGAAGCATTTTAGAGAATTTGGAAGAAAATGCTATATCAAAAGAGAAGATGGCAGGTGTTGTTCCAGAGTCTGTACTTAAGGATTAGAAGTATAGTGTCTAGGCATCCGAAAGTGGGTAAAGGGTAGAGAAAAGAGAAACGTCAACCTTCGGCAAGGGAAACTAGGGATGATTTATGTGTTGGTGTTGTCTAGCGTCCAACTGTTCCTAGATGTTTATATCCTGTTCAATCGCTGCCCATGAACGTTCGAGTTCAACCCGGGTAGTGGCTGTTTTAAGAATAGTATCGAAAAGGTTTAAGGAAATGTGTGTTTGATTTGATAATCCGGGTTCGATATTGGGCTGTGTTGGTACAGGGACAATCATGGAGGAACAGTAAAATAAGAAAACCTTAGGGGGAATTTAAGTGCTGTCTCAATTTGGTCGTATAAAAGAGAGTTTATGGTTTCAGGAATAAAAAAGAGGTGCAAATCAAAGGCTCTTTCCCATAACTGGGTTATATTTTAATAAAATGTATGAGGTGGGAGAAAACATTTAGCTGTCTATCGAGTAAGGCTCCTATCAAGGGAGAATCTCATGTATAAACAGAAGAAGAAAAATGTAAAGAAATAACCCGATGAAGCATAATATATATATAGAATTCTGAAAGTGTTGATTGGTCTTATACCTCCTGATAGCTGGTACAGAGGAAAAACAGTAAACAATATAGAAAACCAAAATTCATTCACTATAGTAGAGGTTGCACTAAATTATAGCGAAGCATTCATCAGATACGAATATGAAATGAAACGAAATATGAGATACAAGAAAACAAACTCATAACATAGTCATGACGAAATTGAGAATCTTCGGATTTGCGTTATATTAACTCTCAAAATGTAAAACCTCTATTACAATCGACACAAAAAGGTCCAGCCTTTTTTCTTTCTTTCTATAGTATATTTATACAGTTTTACAATAAGATGGAATCTCAATTGTTGCAAAATTTTTCAGTTATGATAAGGAGGAGAGAAATCGTTCCATTTCTTTCTTTGTGTCTTTATTTGGTGCCAGAAGCTTGTCCTCGCACATGATCGATACAAGAGACACACCTTTCCACCAATCGAGATATCAACCTTGACGGTTCTGCTTGACAATTGGCTTCAAAAGAGTAACAATCTCGGGCTAATTGCGACAACCTGTCTTCCATCTGTCTGTCTATGATGTCGATAGCGCACAATTTCACACTTGTTTTAATCATACATTTATCTATTTGGACTATGTTTTCCATAGTCACTTGTGAGATCTCGACCAAATCTCTTTCCTCTTCTTCATTTAAATCAAGTGAGATTTTTGCCATATTCATTTGAATCAATGCCTCGACATTACCTCCGCTATCAATGCCTAGCAGATTACCATCTATAGAACTAAAATCCTCTTCTAAGGATTTCGTTACCCTCTTGGCTTGCATCTTACCTTCCGAGATGCCGTGTTCCCATTCTTTTAATATAATATTTCCTCTAGTCTTCTCTGAAATGGTGAACCTGGGAGTACTTCTTGATTCCTTGTTGTTTGTAGCTATCAAAACCTCTTGAAAGGCAACCCGTGTTGCTCCAGCTTCTCTTTCTCTAATAGATAAATTTTCCAAAACTTGATTAACAAGCAAGCAGTTGTACCGAATCACCTCTACCTTGGCAAGTAAATTTCGCTGGGCTGCAGAAACTCTGCTCTGAATCTCTATCGCCTAGGACTAGAACATCTCGATATTTATCACTTTACTTTCAGCGATTTCCACTCTAGCCTGTAGCTGTTCGATCAAATATTTTTGCTGGCCCGCTTGTATTTGACCATTCCGAACCACTAGCTCTACTTGTTCGAGCTTAGTCTTGAGCAGCTCTATCTCACTTTTATCGGCCAACCTTGCTTTCTCTATCCCTACACTCGCTTGGTCTTTGGCAGCCTTCACTGCTGTGGCTAGTATGGCTTCTAGGGTTTTGATGAGGCGATTTTTTCGTTTCAGCTGGTTTTTCAAAACCCCAACTGAAAATTGATTCACTGTGGCATATGCCCCTAATGTCCCAGCTATTTTTGTCGCGAACTGTTCATTCTTCTTGTCCTTCCCATCAATCAAAACTTTGTATTTCTTGGCTGTCAATTCCCCTTCCTGATAGAATTCTCTCTTTACCACTGCCTTTGTCTTCTTATCAAAGAAGAACTCATTTGGAGGGAGCTCTTCCACCCTTATAGGCCTCAATTCTTCATTTAAGATCCACCCTGTGTCAATATTTCCCTGAGTTGACTGCAAGGGAGTAACATATGCGATAGGATCTCCGATTTGCTTCGCTGATTGCCCCGGAGTAGTAACCAGAGTCTGTTTCTTTGGTAGGTCGGGAGTCTTTATCTCTGCTTTCGAGCTCTTAGTTTGCTCTTCCCCGTCCTAGTGTTTTTCTTGATTGGGAGTTTCATCTTTGGAGCCTTCGACATCTTTTTGTTTCACCTCCACTGTACTCGGATTTTCACCCCGTAATACTGCAGGAAGACAACTGCGTCGATGTTCTTGGAATTTCAGAACATCGGCCCTCTCTTTAGGTGCCAAGGTTTTTATCCGAGCTAAAATCTCGGCATAAGATCTTGCGCCTCATAAAATGTCATCCGAGAGTGAATTTTCGTGTTCAAATCTCTTGAGTCCACAACTGGCCAAATGATTACTCACGACCCTTTGCGGATTGTGCTTCTTGAATTCAATAAGGACCAATTTTAGGTCTTCCAGGGCTACTGCCTCAACTTTAGCATGCCCGAAATATAACAAAGAATATGAATTTAAATGAACAAGAAAAGGTGGCCATACCTTCTTTGAGTATCCCTTAAGCTCCTTGCTTATGCCACCGATTACTGTTTGTCTAGCAACTTCGCGACAAGCCAGCTTGTCGGGGACAAATAATGGCAATGCATGTGGGGGAACAGAAGCCCCGAAAACTCTGAGATATGAGAATCTGACTTCTACATACCAGTCAACTATACTGCTCAAATTGATCACTACACTGTCCGAGATCTTGGGTGGTGGGTGGCCGAAAATAGTGACATGCAGAGGTACCATCACCTAGTTGAAGATTTCATATACGAAATCTGCCACTTTGTTTTCCCATAATTTCGAATGATAGACGTGGATGGGCTCAGCCTCTGCTGGAGTCCAACTCCAGCTCATTAAGGGAAATGGTGTTAGAAAGCACACGGTGTCCATAATGTATGCAGACATAAAAAATGAAGAAATATTTCCGCTCTCTTTTTGCGCCCGATACTCTGTAACTCGTCTGGTCAAGCTATCAAACAACATTTTCTCCCAGTTGAAGGAACAACCTTTGACGACTTGATGTATTAGAGGCACCCATTGAAGAAAGAAATGTGAGGTGTCCTCTCTCCCATATAATCTACATGTCATCATAGCTACATACTTGAACTGTGGTTCCAAGGAAGCTATTGAATATATACCATTACTGTCTACCCTGAACTTCGCAGGGTGCGAAACCCAATCTCTTATTAAGCTAGACATAGTCTTGTCATACTGCACACATTCCTTCTGTTTGAACTTTTCCAAGTATTCAACATCATATGTAAGGTCGGACGCTGTGGGCAACTTGTACATAGCTTGCAGATGTTCAGGTCTGAAAGTCCCGATGGTGACCTTCTGCTCATTGATGATGGTTCTGGTTGGTATGTCCACATGGTCTAATTCCCATTGGACCATATCATAGTAGCGGAACAGTCGTGGCCTAGACGCTACTTTATGCATTCCCAATTGAATGACGATCTTATATTTGGTGGTTATGTCGTCTTTTTCTTTGTCGCTGGAATCTTCAGAATAATCCACTAATTCGGCCTGCAGAACATCAGAAACGAACGACCAGTTCGGGACAGAGTCGACACTTTGAGGTGAAGTATCAGTGACGTTGTACGAACCTTGTCTTGAAACCTCAACGCTGGCTTTAGATGCTTTTCGCGGGGCCATGACGGGAGATCCGACTTTAGCTCTTCTGCGATAAAAATATTTATACATACAGAAGTTAGCTCGCTGAGAAAGTGTGCTCTGCGTAATATAGAAATGAATTTGTTATAACGAATAACAACTCTATATATTCGAAAACTCGGTACTTTTTAAGAACAGATCGGTCAAATCATGTTTAAAAATAAATTTAGCAATAAAAACCCAATCTTTATTTGTCGATTCGCCTTATTTCTAATTAATGCGATAAATTTTGGCGGTTCGAAATGTCAGTTGGCATAAGGAAGAATTAAGACAGCCTCGTAAACTGTGCAAGCATTAAAACACGGTAGATACTGATTTATCTTAATTAATCCGGTTTTACCAAAGTTAATTAATCTTTCGGTACTCGTTGTATCGGGAATTTTTGCTTTAACCCTTTGAACCTCTAACGCCCGAAATTGCGATGATTGACTTTGGTTAATAAAAATGTAATTGTGATTAAGCGCTTAATTAATTGCGTAATTATTTATATCGCCATATCGCGACTCAGAGCTTTGAAGGTATAACTTTCGGGAAGTTTGCATGCCGAGTCGCAAAACCGCGAGATCGCGATGATATGTTTTAATTAAAAGGGAGGATAAAATTGGATTAAGTGTTTAATTAATTATGTTCATATCTTTATCGTGACTTCGCGACTCGAGGCTTAGACAGTGTAGCTTTTTAAAAGAGAACACGCTGAGTTGCGAATTTCTGACAGAATTTAACCATGGCTAAGCTTTTACCTTTAACCTTGACATGGGTTACTAAAATAATGAACTCGTGGTTTCGGCTATCGGGGTTACGACAATAAGACTTTTGGATTTAGTGAATGCTGAGATGTGAAAACCCGATGATGTTTAATCGTGATTTAGGAAAATTTTACTCTCGTTACTGACCTGGGTAAAATTTTAAAACGATTTCGTCGTTTCGTTGTTTGGGACTTGTGAACTATGTGATCTATAGTATCCGACATACAAAATTTCGAGGTAGAGCAAAGGAGGGAGAAATATTTGACGAAAAGTAGAACTCGCTCCGAGAGTATAATAACTATCGCTGCTTGCGTGATAAGACTTCAGAGATTTTGAAACCATAGATGGAAAATACGAAAACCATCTTTCGATTTCGAGCATTAAGATATGGAATTCGAGACAAGCTAGAAGAAACAAAGGTGGCTCCAACAACAGGATTGGAAAATTTGACTCCTGAGTTGATAAGGGCATACTGGTTGGGTTTTCAAGAAAAATAAAAACATATAAATTCTTTAGTCCAAGACTCAACAGAATAGTGTAAATCATCAATGTAACAATTGACGAAACATGTAAATGAGAGACCGAAGAAAGAAACAAAGTTTCAGAAGAGTAGTATAACAAAGAAGGTCTAAAAGAAGAAGAAGTAGAAGAAGAAGAGTAGCCAAAAGTAGAGCAACAAATACCTCCCAAGATACCTAGCCGACCAGTGCAGAAAAATCATTCATCGGAACAGATTATTGGGAATAAATATGCATGAGTTTAAAATCAAAGAAGATTGCGTTCACCGGAACAAAGGCATCTAGCACTGTTATCCGCAGTTGAACCAAACAGTTTTGAGGTAGCCAACAATGATGAACACTAGGTCAATGCTATGGATGAAGAATTGGATGAGATAGAGAAGAATGACACATGGGAACTAGTTCCAAGGTCGAATAAAAGGAATGTGATTGGGACAAAGTGGGTTTTCAAAAACAAACTGAACGAGGATAGACAGGTAACCAGAAACAAAGCAAGGTTAGCATGCAAAGGATATACTCAAATTGCAGGTATATATTTGAAGAGATCTTTGCCCCAGTTGCCAGGATGGAAGCAATCAAATTGATCTTATCCTATGCATGTTACAAAAGAATCAAGGTGTATCAGATGGATGTAAAGTTGACCTTTCTAAATGGAGAATTAGAAGAAGAAGTCTACATTGAACAACGTGAAGGATTTATACTATTAGAAAAGGAAGATTATGTTTGCAGGTTGAAGAAAGCATTGTATGGACTCAAAGAAGACACCAAAGCATGGTATTCAAGATTTTATATGTATCTACAACAACAAGGATTCAGGAAGGGAAATGCATACACCAATTTATACATAAAAGTTGTTAAGAACCAAATATCAATTATAGCATAGAAAATCTTCAGAAAAAGTACTCAATGCCTTGAAAAAGAGAGAATTTAAGATAATAAGCCTCTTCGAGGGGGAAACCTCCTTTTACCCCACTTAAATGTTCAAGTACAAGATGATTCAAAATGAAAATGTCTCCTTGGTATATATAGGAGACTAGGAGGTATAATTACA
>SNQJ01S0265129.1:0-12002 GCA_010110895.2 Picea sitchensis
TACCCGATTCCCTAAATCAACGACCTCCTTGATCAACTCACGGGGGCCAAATTTACTTAGTGGTGTATCTGGACAACATTCTAATTTACAGCAAGACTTGGGCAAAACACTTGCATCATGTTCAATAGGTTCTGCACACCCTGCGACAACACAAGCTATACGCCAACCTGGAAAAATTCTCCTTCGTCATGGACCAGGTCCATTACCTGGGTTACATCATTGATCAACATGGCATACATGTGGATCCAACCAAGATCCAAGTAATCCGTGACTGGCTAGCCCCAACAACACTCACTGAGCTTCGAAGCTTCTTGGGCTTTGCCAATTTCTACTGCAGGTTCATGTTGGGATTCTCCCATATTGCATGGGCCCTCGGCCAAATAAACAGAGGTGGTGGTAAGGAAAAATTTTCATGGGGTCGGTCCCAACAACAAGCATTTGATGATTTGATGCAGAGCTTGCGCTCATCCCCAGTAATTTCACTACCATACCTGCAACATCCCTTTGAGATTGAGACAGATGCTTCAAACTATGTCGTGGGTGCCATTCTCATTTAGCATGGCCACCCCATGGCCTATCATAGTGAGACACTGTCAGATATTGTCTGTAAGTACCCTACTTATGAAAAAGAAATGTACTCTATTGTGAAGGCATGTTTCCAGTGGAGACATTACATTCTTGGGAAGGAGACAGTCATCCACACTAATCATAAGCCATTGCAGTTCATGCAGACACAGGGAAAATTGCAGAATGACCTCCATCAAAAGTGGTCCACATAATTGTAACAATTCCACCTCAACATCAAGTATAAAACATGAAGCACCAATTGCGTTGTTGATTTCCTGAGTAAACTGCCAGTCTCTGAACTCACCACGTTGTTAGACTCTTGTGGCCATGAGACATCTTGATGGCTCCAAATCTATGAGACAGACCCTGACTTCTCCACCACCTACGAAATGTTGGGTGCAAACGTAGTTGTCGATAATTTCCATCTTCAGGATGGGTTGTTGTGTCATCTGGGCCATATCTGTGTTCCATCAAGTGAGCGAGCGAAGATGATTTGGGAATCCCACTACAGTCGGGTGGCAGGACACTTCAGCATCGAAAAGATAATGGCGATGCTATAGAAACATTTCTACTGGCCAAAACTTTGACAGGAGGTCAGGAAGTATTTCAGGTCTTGCACTACCTGCGCTATTTCCAAACTGGCCACTAAGAAACAGGGCCTGTACACCCCTCTTCCTACTCCTGACAGGCCATGGGAATCCATCTCAATGGACTACATGTTGGGCCTCTCGTCCACTAAGCGATGAAATGACTATGTTTTTGTGGTTGTTGATCGCTTTTCTAAGATGGTGATTCTGGTTGCCTGCAAGAAGAGCATCACAGTAGAGGCCACTGCCAAGCTATTATTTGAACGATTCTAGGTACATTTTTGAATCCTACAAACCATTTTCTCATATCAGGACATTCGATTTCTCAGCACATTTTGGTCGAGCCTCTGGTCACTGCTAGAAACCAATCTCACCAAATCCACATCCTTCCACCCCCAGACAGATGGCCAAACCGAGGTTGTAAATCGAATGATTGTGCATATCCTTCACATGTATAATTCAAATCACCCTCACACATGGGATGAGAGCCTTCCCTATGTCCAACATAGCTACAATCGAGCCCTACATAGCTCAATCGACCACAACCACTTTCAGGTGGGGTTGGGATTCCAACCATTGGGTCCCATAGATGTTGCACTTCCCCTTGCAGTCACCTCGACTAACTCATCTCATGCTGCAAATAAAGTTGAAAAAGCCACCTGGCTCATTGGGAGGATCTAGCACATCCACCAATAGGTTCAATATATCCTACAAAAGTCCAATGACAAGTACAAACAACACCATGGTCAACATCGAGTGCCACATAAGTTTTAGGTGGGTGACAAAGTTTGGTTGCACTTGCAGAAAGAATGCCTTATAGGATCCCATCGGAAGCTTCACCCACTCCGTTATGGGTCGTACACTATCACCAAGGCCATGGGGGATAATTCTTTTGAGCTCAACATTCCTCCTTTCCTCGGCCTACACCCAATGTTCAATGTGGATCTCCTTCACCCTTATTTCCCACCATTATTGGACACCTCAGAAGTAGAAGAACAACTAACAACAACAGAGTTCAACCCCAACTTCATACACCACGCATCCAATGATAATATTTTGGACACACAGATCAAGAGCACTCGACAACAAAGGATCCAACTTTATCGAGTCGTCAAAGAAGGGAAGCTCCTGCACCAAGGCAAGTGGCTCACCTGGGGCCAAATTCAGCAGAAATTTCCTCATTTGATGGGGGACCTCAATGAAATGGATACCATTTATTCCTAAGTATGGAGTATTGATCCATATGATTATTGGTGTCCACCCACCTTTTCCAACTGACTCAAAATAGTTTTCTGACAATCTTGGCAATTTACTATTTTTAGCAGTTTTAACTTTCGGGGCCATTTTGAGGGCCTAAATGAAGGTTTTTTGGGATAGAGATCCTCAATGATAGAAACATGCTTGATTTATCCCCCAAAATTAATCTCCTCGATGATACCTTTCCAACAGGCTATCACACGCCTAAAACGGAGATCGTATGCAAAAGTTACGACCCCGGGAAGTTGATGTACTAACTTACCCAAACGGGGCCCACATGACTTTTGGCGCTTCATCTCCTAGGGTTAGCTTATTGGATGTCTATGGTTTTGGGATTTCTTGTTTATTGTAAAAATCCCTTCAGAGCCTCATTCTAATCTTCTTCTTGTGAATGCACGCAACCATCACATATCTTCTCAGAGATAAGCCGCCACCATTCCAACAAGCTTGTTTCCGCTGCATTTTACAGTTTCAGCTTATTTTGTTATTGAATAGAAAACTAGTTTTACTGTATCTCTGTTATTTTGTGTTAAGCACCTATTAATAATCTATATTCATTTCGTTCTACTCATAAAATCTAGATCAATAGGAAAATAGAGCAGAAGATAGGTGGTAGGAGATTGTATAAGCAGATAGTTGTTGCTATTGAACCCATATACAAAAGTACGTGAATTAATATATGAGAAGGATTTAATTCAAATCCATGCTATCGTGGTGATTATTGTTTACATATATTGAATGGTATGTTTACAGTTTTCTTATATGTGTTATGTCATGCATTTGTTTCAATGTTGTGGGTGTATGTATGATTTCATGTTGAATGTATGAAGTTCGTGAGGAGAAGACTATGAGCTTCAATTGTTTCTCATCCTGAGAATTCCTACAAGGAGTGCAGTGAAGGTCCACAAGGAGTTCATTGACAAGATTTTGAGTTTTACCTAAGAAAATATCAGGAGAGATACCTTTGTTCTCACACCAGCTGAAGTGAAAGTATAGCACAAAGTCATGCAAGGAGTGCGTAGGCAGGTGGAAGTCTTAGAATTTTCCAACCCAACAGGGGGGGTTGAAGGATTTTTGTTGCAAGGAGTGCACAAGAGAGGAAAATGTCAGATAACCAGAGGTTATCATGAGCGCCACAAAGAGTGTGCACAAAGGATCCTTGAAATTCTTGAGTTTGCAATAGAAACCAAGATCAGAAGGGACAAAGAATTTGAGGGAGTCGAAGAAAAACAAGAAGGTTGAAATAACCTTGCAGAGGTTTACCCCATAAGAGTTGATTCTCACTCCTTTGGCTTGGATCCTTTGGAAATATGAAATGGACGGTGGAATTTCTCGGAGGGGGGGAATACCGAAATTTCATGAGCCATTGGATGTAGTAGATTAGCGGAAAGGATAAGGCAGATAACCTTTCAGCGTTCACAAGCCCAAGAGGAATAAGATACGTTGGATCTAGATCAAGGGGAGTCCTTGATCTCTTGAGTTCAGATCTCGAAATTTCGGGAGTCGAGAGTTGGATCGTTGGGCTTGTGTTACACAAACAATCCCGACTTCGCAAACTGTGAAATCGTGATACGATCATGCTCATCGATCGAGGAGAAGGCATAGGACCATCAGATATAGTCCTAGGGAGAGGTCCCACATCAGGTTTGGGGTTTTGTGGATGTGGAGTGTTGGTTTTTTATCACGCCAAACCCCTGAAATCTTGATTCGCGAAATACCTTTTCGTGAAAAGGATGTGGTCACATCAGGTGGTCACATGGGTAAGAGTTTGTGCCTTGTACTTATTCGCACAAGCGTAACTCTAGAAGGACCCATGGTTACAAGTGTGAAGATTCCATATGGGAATCAAAGAGTCATTTCAACTCAAAGGGGAGATTAAGAATGATCCTTGGATCGGGAGGTCAAGCAGAACCCTACTGAGGTAGGGGTGTTGCGTCACTATCAAGACAAAGTCTACTGCAGGGGTGAATTTGTTGTTCACCTTCTATAACTACTCAATCTATATTGGGGTCCAATCTAACTATCAAATCGGGTTCATCATATGGTTATCCTTAAATCTTAGTATCCACTGCTACACACTAGTACATATTGTAAAAGCTTCGACGTTTTATTTGCGGTGTTATGGACAAAATTGTCCATACTGTCGAAAAATAGAGGAAATTTAAAAAAAAAAATCATATTGCCCGATAATGTCGGTATTGCCACCTTGGCATATCTCTTTACATGTTTATGTATCTCTTGCGACGTTTCCATCTCTCTTGCCACGTTTTCCACCTATTTTTCTCTCTTTCCATGTTTGTGACATAGTCGTCTCTCTTGCCACGTTTGTGAAGATTGTTGTCGCACATGCGACAATGTGGAAACTAGGTTTTCACCTTCCAATAGTCACCTTAGTATGTTGACCAAGTCAAAATACTAACATCTAACATCTATACCAACATATATAAGCTCATGAATTTTAGTCAACATCTAACATCAATACCAAACCTAATCGAACATTGATTTCACAAATCTTAATTGAAAACATTGAACAACAATAAAGATTCATACAAGTGCAGGATAATATGCATTGGATGTCTTAACAAGAGGGTTAAAGCTAAGCTTTATTTTTTTTCATTTTTTTATTATTTTCGCTATTCTTCAAAAAAGTATTTTTTTTATATTGCATTTAATTTCATTTAAATTTTTGATGAAATACAATGTAATTTTTTTTTCTATAAAATACAAAATGATTCACATAGCCCACATGAATAAAAGTCTTCTTCTGACTTATGGCACTTTTATCATGGACCAACAAAGCCACTAGTTTGTTATCTAATCTTTAACGAGAAGCAAACATTTTGGAAAATAATAGAAATAAGCACCTTTGGATTGCAAAGTGTGTGCCTCAAATTTGAAGAACACCCATCACAAACAACAGTAAGAGGAGTAAATGTAGACTTTTACTTTAAACCCTTCACAACCCCATCCTTCTCAATAAAGAAAGTACAGTTCCTTGCTCAAAATGAACCTTGCAGTCACATGAACTTTGATTCAAATTAGATTCTAGTTCACATTGGTCATACAAGGAAGCAATATACAAGAATGGAGCATAATGAAATGCACATTGAAACCTAATAAACTGCCTTAATTTTGTAAATTAGTTATAATTGTAAGTCTCTTGGATTATATGCACTAACTACAATGCCAACCACCAATAATCATTTGAAGCTGGAAATAAGACCCAAGTTTGGATTGGTCTAAGTTTTACCCCAGTACAACAGGCATAGAAGGCTCAAGACATACCATTACTACAATGGCCTAAATAAGTTAATGATAGGAATAATACCCTGAAATATTGAAGAATTGGTCCCTCTAACGTATAATGAAGTTGAAATGTACCCACATTTTTTACTAAGAAATGAAGGTACAACATTTCCATCGACAACAAGAGTTCAAACACTCAAGGGTGCACTATAATTTACTATATAGTCTTGTGAATGTGTTGCCGCAAAATGTTGTTGTTTGTTGCAACAAGCTATCCGAAGTTCTGAACAACAAGCAAGATTTCTTAAATCCTAAGCCACTATGGAGGAGCAAGATGCTCACTAGACCTCCTCTTGTATAGAAGAGATTCTACCTTGTCTCTTTTATAATAAGGATAACAATCTTATTAACCTTCGTTTATTCCCTCATAAATCAAAGTGTGTGTCTCTGGCTATTCGTAGTAAATGAGTTATTACGAAAATAGAACCTTGTTGGCCTATTGAGTCGATCTGTAAGGTGTGTATAGCGGGGGCTCCTAGTCTTGTGTCATATGGGTTACTAACAATGACTTGAGATTTGATTTCTGTGAGGGCACTTTTTCAATTCAATTTTGGCCACTGTGGACTTTATTCCTCGCTACGTGTTATATGTGTGATTTATTAAATATTGGAATCCACTCGAATCACATGAGAGGTACTGCTACTGCTGTGCAACAAAGTAAAATGCTCCTCCCGCTCTACTATCTTTTATGATCAATGGTCCTGCTACTGTTGTGCAAAGTAAAATCCTCCTCCCACAACTATCTTTTATGGTAAAATCTCTTCCTTTATGAATAAGGAAGCCATCTCCACGAGCTCTAGCTTGAGTATGAAAACTCTCTCATTTTGGACAGAGGCTTTACCAAAATGTCTGCTTATCTTCTCATCTATGGAGATATATATATTGGAGAACCACTTCTCTTTTCTAGACTTGATCATGGAGAATGTAATGCTTAATCTCAAAGTACTTTAGTCTTTCTGGAAAAATGGTTTTTCTCTGAAGGCTTCATATAAATTTGATCATTACAGTATATCATGGTTGAATTCATCTCCTTTGGTTTCCTGCTAGCTCATAACATCGTGGCAAGGCTTAAATTGTAACATATCCATGTGGCACTTCTTCTGTCATCATGAGATATTTGTCATGGATTGGAAATCCATCATCCTGATCTTCTGTGTAATCATTATGACACAATATCTATGTTTATATAAATTCTTCACCACACTTCACCAAGACTTCTTCTAAGGTCAAACTGAATGCGTACTTCTTTTCATGGCTACTATCATGGATATATACTTTATCATCTTCAATGGATCATAGGATTAGACCCCTCCTAATCCTTGATTCACGTATGAATGCATGCTCTTCTTTTGGTAATATATAATCAGATCCCTCCATCTAGAAGATTCCACACTTTCATTTGCATCCTTATTGCCTTCTACAAAGTGTCACAAGTCTTTTTCCAATTTCCTCTTGATTTCTAACTTCTTTCTGTCGTTCCTTCTTTTAGATTTCTTCAAGATTGATTCCGATTTTGGCTTATCTTGCAGCTTGTCTTATAGTCATAGTGATAATAGTCCTTATCTTGTTGTTCTTCCATAGGTATAGTTTCTCTTTGAACGTATTATCTTCTAAGAAATAGATATGCAAGATATGTACAAAAAACATGGTATGTACAAGAACTATGAAGAGTGTTGTTACCTTGTCTTAGAAGAAGAAGTTTATTTTATCATTCTTAGTCTTCTTTGCAGGTTCCTTTTCTTCAGCAACTGATGCTCTGTGTGTCTCCTTCCTTTTCTTTAGCTCGGGACAATGATTCTTGTAGTGACCATACTTTCGACAGTTGAAGCATTGTATTTCTGAAATATCTTTCACTTGATTTGGCTTCTTTTTAAGTTTCATATTCAATAGAATTAAGCAAAACCATATTTAAAGATTTATCATAAATAAATAAATAAATATTAAGTTTAATGCACTCTTATCCTCATACATTTTGACTTTTAAATGTTTTAAATGTCATAGGAGGGGTTTTAAATTTTTCTCAATGTCATATGAATGTTAAACCATGTTGAAGGTATGTTAAAAAATGTTGAAGGTAACCATTCACATGATTAGAGTGTGCACGCAACCTTTGCAAGGAGGAAGGGTATAGTTTGCGAGGAGAGCAAGGGGAGCATGCGTGTCTGCGAGGAGAAAGGGTATAGTCTGCAAGGAGAGCAAGGGGAGCACACGAGTCTGTGAGGAGAAAGGGGATAGTCTACGAGGAGAGAAAGGGGAGCATGCGAGTCTACGAGGAGAAAGGGGATACTCTGCATTAAACATAGTCTAACTATATAGACTATAGTATGAATGTGTTTCTATCTTGAGTCTTCCAATTGATTCATGGAACTTTGTATATAAAATATCCCTCATAGTATTGAATTTTATATTACCTTGTTGCACACAAGGGAATAAATACCAAATATAACTTCTAGGATTAACTACAATATAAAATCCATTTTCTTCCTACTTAAAATTGTCTCTTAGAAATGAAGAAAAGATGAAAAATGTTGTTGTTTTTCGTGAAATTGACCTCTTGGAATGTGTAGGGCCTCAAGGACCCCAACAAAAAACACATTGTCCAACAATTGTTGACTTCTTTGGTTGGACCATATATTCTTTGTTTACAAGAGATCAAAATTGTGGGTTTTATGCTTCATACTACCTTGTCAATCATTTGGCCTGGGGCTAGATTTATTCAAGTCATGCTAATGGAAAAGGAAGATCGTAGTCCTTGTCTCTCTAAATTTTTCCAATGTTGTTTTTGAATTGGAATCAAGATATAGACCCCTCCCAACAACTTGTGTGGATTCTTCTTAAACTATACAAGTGAATTTTCAAGTTAGTCAATATCTATGCCTCTGATGATATTGATGTGTGTGCAACCTTTTGGCATTAGATGGCCAATGACCTCGCCGATGTCCCCTAGCTTATTTGTAGGGATTTCAACATGGTAGAGTGACAATAAGACAAAGAAGGGGCACATCCTATACAACTGTTGGTTAGAGAGAAAATGGCTTGGTGGGTGCTAAAGGCCAAACAAGGCCATTATGACCCATCAATAATCGAAGGAAAGATTCCATTGAACTATGGTTCACATGGACAAATTTCCACAAAGGGGTTGAGAGAATTTACCAATGATTGGACAAATCCCTCTTATTAGAGCTTTGGTTACTTCTTTCTTAGTGCATTAGGCTTGCTTGGCTATTGGATTTCTACCAGGATTCTTCTCTCTATCAAGGTCAAGGTGCTCGGAGGGTGGCTTTGTCCTATGGTTGGGTGACAATAGTGATATTGTCTATGGTAAAATGAGCACATTCTAATGTTAGAATGTGCTCATTTAACCATAGTCAATATAACTATTGTCACCCAACCATAGGCTGAAGCCACCCTCGAGCACCTTTGACCTTGATAGAGAGAAGAATTCTGGTAGAAAATCAATATCCAAGCAAGGCTAATCAACCAAGTAAGAAGTAACCAAAGCTGATCAGAGAGCCCAACCCAGAAAAATAGAAACAATAGATTTCATAACTAGCAGTAGAACCTTCTCCAAGACTTGCACACAAGACTGCCAAACTACAATGTGCACAAGTGTATCTCTGCGATTCTGAGAAGTGTGTGTAAAGTGAAGATCGACAACCTATATTATACTAATTCTAGTAGACTGCTTGGGCCAAATTCTCATTCTGGGTATTGATTAATTCATATTAATTTTCTCCTTTAGTTGACATATCTTCTAGGGTTACATTCAATTATTTTCTCTATTCTAGAACACCAAGTTTTGCACAAGCCCGAAGAACATTGAAAAACGTAAATATGTCCAATCTCAGGCTTATATGAAACATTTCAAAAAATTGTTCAAGTGATTTCAGATCAAGTTCATTCTACATCTGTAATCATTGAATTCCACAATGTTGAGCTTACTGTGGCCATTTCATCAAACACTTTGCATGCATAATATACAATCCCATATTTTTCATACATTGTAACAAGAGCACACCCTATAAAAACATCTGACTGAAATCCATTTTTAGCAATGTGAGCATGCAACTCCCTCCCCTGATCGACAACTCCAAGACTCGCACAAACTCCTAGAATGCTAGAAAGAATAAATTCCCCATGCTTGACTCTTGTTTGATGCATTAGGCCAAAAATATCCATTGCATTTTCATAATATCCATTCTTACTATACCCTGCAATCATTATATTCCATGACACTAAATTCCATTCAAGCATTCTCTCAAACACTTGGCATGCATTCTCCACACTTCCACATTTTGCATACATTTTGATAAGGTGATTGCTCGGAATGATACTTGGCTCAAACCCACTATCAATCATGTGTTTATGGACTCTTATACCATCTTCCAGAGACCTACTATCAATTTTTTTTAATACGAAACCAATATAGCTATTGGTGTCCACTTGCATTTTGAATGGGTTCATCAATTGGTTATCAATTGTCAATGCATTCAAGTCCTGATAGTTCTTGTACTGACTCTCGTTACCCTTCTATTTGGGTATTTGACACACATAAATGGTTATGAATGGCCTAGGAGTGGACCCCATAATTTGCATAAAAAGAGACTGCATCTTATATGAGAATTAGGGATTGTTCCACTTCAAAAATTAATGGTTGGTGAAGAAAACTTACCTGTTTAGCTCACAAGTTTAAGCAAGTAGAGCTGTAATCGATATACACAACTTAGCAAATTGACCCATATGACGAAATTTATACCATAATTGGTGAAATGGTTGGAATTAACCAATGTCCCCACGAGGAATCTCAATTAGAGTATTGGCAGAAAGACATGAACATAATTTGGATCATCCAGATTTAATCCACTTGATATATGGATGGAGATAAAAAATATGAGTGATATATGGATGAATATCAACAATAAGATATGTTTTTCGACCTCTAATTGATGATGAAAACAAATTGGATATAGAGAAACCCTTATAATCATCTTTGTTGTTGTTTTGTACTAAGACAACCAATAGAAATGTTGTTGGAAACCAATTTAGGTTTGCACCATAATTTGCCAAAGGAAATTTCAAACATTTCCAAAAGTCTACTACATGAAAATTTATCCACAAATTTGTTTTCTAACTTAGCCCAAAATAGAAATAAGACTGACTAGATCTTGAATGCCCATCTCCAATGAGCACAATTAAAACAACACATCCCATTCCTTAAATTTGTGGATTGATCCTCTATATGAGGCTATTATTTTGTGGTAACTTTTTTCTTTCCAAATTCCAACACACTAGATCCTCATTAAAATGACAATCATCAGCCAAAAGAAGAATAGTTCTTGTCATGAAGTCTTTGTTTTCACTGTTTTAAATTTGGAGATGAAGTCAGGATTAGACACTTCCTCGTCTCACAAACCCAGAAGGTAAATCCAACACAAAAGAATCTACAAATCATATCCAAACTTGTATATAAATACTAGTTAGCAATGGAATTAGCACGAGTCACCAAATTGAACTTACATGTTTTGTATGCTATACGTGGTCCAAACAGGGTGAAAATTGTCTTCAAAATGGTTCTCTTTCAAAAGGCTCCCACTGATCAGAAACACCAAATCTACAGGCTTCCATATGATTCCTTAGTATAAATAGGGTGAATATTGCATTTCCCATCTCTAAGTAGTAGATATCTTTCAATGCAAATGAAGGCAAGCAGACAACAAGTAAAGTAGGCAAAGTAGTAGTTTCAAAAATCACTATGTAGTATGCACCATAAACTGAATAGCATGCAATTCTTGTGTATCTCGACACAGGGAAAATGAATGAATATGGTCAATTGCACTTACTCTAAAACATTACCAATATTCCCCTTAGGTAGATAGGCCATTTTTGAAATGATGCAAGCACTAGGCATCTCGCACAACAAATTACCAACCAACAAGCTTGGAGATGAACTTGATGGCGGTATGGCACTCATTGCACACACTTAGTTTATTTTATTTTATTTTTTATATCCAGATAGGTGTCTCAACGATGGTGTTGATGAGACCAAAAGAAATTTCCAAGTTTCTCACTATGAGGATGGAAGGATGGCTCTTGTCTGATATCATGTAGAACAAGGTTCTTGTTAGTCCCATTTTGTCATCTTACTCATAAAAATATCGATGTACAATTTTACTTCATTAAACATAATTTGATTACTTAGTTGTGATTGACTTATTGTGCTCTCATAATAAGCATGACAGACTGATCCATCATACAAAGGTTTCTCTGGAACATTAACAATATCTA
>SNQJ01S0265130.1:0-11369 GCA_010110895.2 Picea sitchensis
AACGGCTCCACCTGGGGATGGTACTTGCCCTGTTAAGTGCCAAGAATCCTGGTTCTTGTCATTCTGAACATATCTGCCTAGTAGCTTTCATTGGTCTTATTCTCAAAACTTGGAAAAACAATGGTCAGCATCTTAGGGTCTTCTCTTCGGGCTTCAACCGACTGACTAATGTTCCTCACTCAAAAATTGCAAGTAAAAAATGAAAATTAAACTGGTATGTACAATGGAGAGTGAGTTCTTCAAATCTTTTACTGAGGTGGGACATAATGTTTCAGCATTCTGCCATTCACAGGTGCTCCTGGCAGATCTGACCCATCGACGTTGTTTAGCAAAAAAACATTATTTCCTCTGAAATCTTGGATCATGTATGGCCCTGTCCACAGATGGTCAAATTTCCCATGCTTTCCCTTGTCCTCACTCCTGGAATCCCATCTCAATACCAGATCTCCCAGCTCAAAATCATCCTCCTTGGTTCGTTTGTCAAAGATCTTCTTGATGTTTTCTTGGACGACCTGTGTTTTGTTGAACACTTCTTCTCTAATCTGTTGCAAATGAATCATCTGGTTGATTCTTCTCTGTGAGTCATTTGGTTCAGCTTGCACCTCTTGAAGTAATTTCATGACAGGGACTCCTAGAGAAGTAGGGAAAACTTCCTCTGTACCATAGACCAGCTGGTAAGGTGACATGCCAATTTACCTTTTGGTGGTCAGTTTATCTGCCCATAAAGCAAATACCAACTTATCGTGCCATGATTTTTTGTTTTCCTGCAATGTTTTCTTGATGATATTTACCAAAGTTTTGTTTGAAGATTCTGCCAACCCATTCCCCTGAGGGTAGTAGGCTGTGGAATGCCCCAAACCAATGTGGCACCGGTTGCAGAAATATATGAGTTTCTTCGACCGAAAGGCAACTGCATTGTCAGTTATAATCTTTCTAGGGCAACCAAAACGAGACAAAATATTATTTTCAAGAAATTTGATAATAACAGAGTCAGTGGCTTGCCTTCTTGGTACTGCCTCGATCCATTTAGTAAAATAATCGATGGCAGTAAGGATCCACCTGTGTTGGCCTGAAGAAGGTGGGTGAATTTCTCCAATGAAATCGAGCTGCCATTGCTGGAAAGGGGCCTCAACTGATATAGGTTTCAGAGGTAAAGGAAGAAGTTTCCTTTTTCCTTCAAACAATTGACACTGGTGACATGTTGTTACCTTCTGATGCACATCTGCGAACAGGGTGGGCCAGTAAAATCCAGTTCTGAGTATTTTTTTGGCTGTGACCTTCCAGTTCAAATGCCCACCACATTCTCCTGCATGAAACTCTTGCAACACTTTATCAACTTCATCCTTTAGTAAACAATTTAACAGAATGCCTACAGGGTCTTTCCAATATAAATTTCCTTCTAAAATACAGAATTTCAAAGCCTTCAACTTTAAAAATCTAGCTTTAGTCTTAGTTAAACCAGGGGGAGCTTGTAAATTTTGTAAAATGAATATAAGGTCTGCATACCATGGATAGTTGAGAAATACCTCTCTAACGTTAGGAGTCTCCATCTCGCCCTGATCATCTGCCACATCTAGAAAATTAATGTCAAGAGCCTGGAAGTTAGATTCAACCATTAATTTAGCAAGGCCTTGGCCTTTTATTAGTTTTGTGGGCTTAATCTCTATATCGTATTCTAAAATGACAACAATCCATTTTCCCCTTCTTCCATCAGGGTTATCCTGTGTCAAGATATCCTTTACTACCGCGTTCGGAACATAAGCTATGGTGTGGGAATGGAGAATGTAGACCCTGAAGTCCTTTATGGATTTTACCAAAGAAAAAGCTTGCTTCTCCATGATATTGTAGTTCAGGGCAACATCTCTTAATGCCTTGCTGAAGAAAGCTATGGGTTGTTCATACCCTTCATTGTTCTTCTGTAGTAATACAGCTGCTATAGTATGTTTAGAGGCGAAAAAAAAAAGATAGAAATCTTTAGTGAAATCGGGACTGATCAAAACTGGGGCTTCTGTGAGTGCTCGTTTGACTTGTTCGAAGGATTTTTTGGACTCAGAGTCCCATTTTATTTTTACGTCCTTTTTAAGAATGTTTGTAATGTTTCGGAGGAGTTCGTCCATATTGGGGATGAATATTCATAGAAATTTAATTTGACCGATAAAAGACTGTAGTTCTTTGAGGTTTCTCGGGTGTCCTAACTTTAGTATGGCCTCGATTCTGCTTGGGTCTATTATGATTCCATCTTTAGAGATGATGTGTCCCAGCAGTTTCCCTTCTTCTAACCCAAAAAGACACTTCTTAGGATTTAATGAAATCCCAAACCTTCTTCATTTCTCGAAAACTCGTCTAAGGTGTCGCAGGTGTTCATCATCAGATTTGGAAAACACAGTCACATCATCTAAATAAACGACAATAAACTTACCAGATTCTTCCACGAAGGCGATATCCATTGCCCTCTGAAACATGGCTCTTGCATTCATCAGACCGAAAGGCATCTTCACATACATGAAAGTGCCACATGGTGTGGTAAAAGCAGTTTTATCTTGATCGTCCGGGTGAACTAGGACCTGGTTGTAGCATGAGAAACCATCCAACAGAGATATCCTTCTAGACCCGACCACCCTTTGCAGGAGGTGGTCCATTTTCGGTAATGGGTAATTATCTTTTAGGGATACTTTGTTCAGATTTTGGAAATCAATACATAGCCTGATTTCCCCGGTTTTCTTCCGTGTAGGGACTAAATTAGAAACCCACTTAGAGAAACGTAGAGGGACTATGATCTTGGAATCATACATTTTCTTGATTTCTTTTTCTATCAGAGGAAGCAATTTGGGATTTATCCTCCTAAGTTTCTGCCTAAACGGTTTTTGATCTTCTTTTATGGGAATCCTGTGTTGTATGATGCTGGTATCATAGGCTTTCAAATCTTCATAGCCCCAGGCAAAAACATCAGAATATTCTTTGAACAGTTCAATGCATTTGAGCTTTTGTTCTGGGGGTAAATATTTGGACAGTTTGACCATCCTAGGTTTCTTTTCGGTCCCTATATTACACTCTTCTATTTCTTGTCCATGAGCTTCTATTTTTGGCTTTTTGGCTACATCGTTACAGTCAAACAGATCTCCTAAAGGAACAAGACCTCTAGGTAAAACATTGCTTTTCAACTGTAAAACATCGGCATCCATTTCGTCATCCCCTAACTCTCCTGAATCTACAGTATCTACTCCTGAATCTTCAGTATTCACTCCTGAATCTACAGTATTCACAC
The DNA here is from genome assembly GCA_010110895.2 of Picea sitchensis. Classification (NCBI taxonomy): domain Eukaryota; kingdom Viridiplantae; phylum Streptophyta; class Pinopsida; order Pinales; family Pinaceae; genus Picea; species Picea sitchensis. The sequence continues at coordinate 3,266 of SNQJ01S0265130.1, forward strand.
TATCTATTTCAAAATTAGAATTATTTACAGTTTGATCTTCATTCTCTAAATCTATATTTGTACATTGAAAATCGTTCTTGCATTGCAGAAAGTCTTCAATTTGGTCATCATTACCAAACACTTGCCAATACCTGATATTATCGGGAACTGTCGGTCTGCATTTCACTTCAACAGTATATGGACGAGTTGAGCGGAAATGAATCTTACAGGTGGCTGCTGAGGTGGCTAATCCATCTGCCAGGATATTCTGTCCCCTCGGCATTACCTGCAAGTCCACTTCAATAAAACACCTCAAAGCATCAAGAACAACATTTATATAGGCTCTAAGGTGTGGATGTTTAGCAGTGTACTCACCTTTGATCTGTTTGATTATTAACTCAGAATCACCTCTTACCATTATCTGCTTCGCACCAAGTTTTTTCAAAATCTTCAGACCGAGCATCAAAGCTTCATACTCGGCAACATTGTTAGTGCACTAGAAGTTTAATTTGTAGGAATGATTTTCTGAGTGCCTGTTTCTGTGATTGTGCAACCAGACTCCAGCTCCTTCTCCTTCTTTACTCACAGCTCCATCAAAATCCATACTCCAGAAATCAGCAGGTAACTCTTCAGTTATCACGTTCTTCATTTTTGCTACCTCAATGGTCTCTGGGCCTTCATCTTGACCAGATAGGTCTTCCATTAGATGAGTGTCTTTCTCTTCCATATCACCACCATTGTACAAGATGAACGAATCCAAATTAGAATGTGCAGAGTAAAGGGGGTAATTGTGTGGTTTTTCTTGGCTACTGACCATGTAATTCATCAGTGTTTCCCTGTATAACCTCCTCTGTTGTCCAAACATTGGGATAATGGTGTAAGACATATCCAGCTACAGGGTTCCTTTCAACTTAGCCCCCAGGACCGAGACAACACCATTCCATACTTCGGTGGGATGTCTGCAACCACCACGTCCATAACCATGCTTTTCGAAGGGATCTGAACCAGGGTGATGCATAGGTCCTTGATCAAACCAATACATTTGACTTTGATGGAGTCGAATGAGTGTAAATCCTTGTATGGTCTAGTGACCTCCAGTCCCAATTTTTCCATTACTGCTTTAGGCATCAGATTATGGGAGGCACCCGAATCCAGCATGGCATTATGAAATATCAAGTCATGTATGTTTAGACTAATATAAAAGGGAGCGACATCACCGGTATCGTCTCGACCATCTACTTCAGGTCCAAAAAGAAGCTCAGGTCGGTCATCAGTGAGGTTCACAGTGTCTGAATGACTTGTTGATCCGATGGTTAAAACCTTCGTGCCTATGTCTGGCTCGATGGCCAATGCTTTAATTACCTGTGAATGATAACCGTCTCTGTTCATCAACTCTGTAAGTGGGATGGGAATTTTTATTTTTGCCAATTCCCCTTCAAGGCTAAAGGGTGTAAGATCTCTACCTTGGCTCATCAGTTCTGATTTATCTGTCATGTTCTTTGACTCAAAAGTACTTGGCGGGTTAACATGTGAAGCATCGGGCTGTGATGGCCTTTTCAGAATGGTGATGTTTTTCTTCAAGGGGGCGTCGGCTTTTCTCTTCTCAGGAATCTTCTCAGTGGTAGTTTTCTCAGGAGTCTTCTCAACATAAGGTTCAGGAGATTTCTTGGGCTCGACTATCTTCTGTGTTTCGGTTGTATTCTTGGAAGAAGTCCCTTCTGTCTTCGAATTCCCTTCTGTCTTCTTACTACGCAAATTGTACTGCCGGTGTACCTCCAGAATAGAATTCTCAAAGGCCTGTTGTTCTGCATCTTCAACTTCTTCACTTACCTTTGTTTGATTGAGAAGAAAGAGTTCATGCTCTTCCTGGGTGAGGAAAATAGCCTCGTTGTCGTGAATGCCCATGAGAGTGATATGAGTGTCTTCTAATTCCTCAATCACTTCCCCCCCTTCATCAACATAGTTTTCCTGTAGAGGAGGTCTGATCTGCTGATCTGGACCCCTCTGTTCTCTTTGATCCCTAGGATCTCTCTGCCTGATTTGAGGAGGGTTTCTTCTGAAATTGGGGTTCTGAACCTGAGGAGAAGGTGTGTTGTCTCTTGGAGGATTTATGTCTGACACATTCACTCTTTCCAGCATTAGTTCCAATGTTCTGACCATAGAATCCCATTTGGAATCAGTGGTTGACGTGGAAGGTTCTTATTTGATCGTGACTCTCCTTTCTGACCTTTGACGGGCCCTTTTCGCCAACAGATTGGCCTCCACACTTATAGCACTTTTCTTCATGTCCTCTAGTGTGGCAACATTTCTTTCTCTTAATTGGTATGACATGTCAGCATCAAATCCATCGGGGAATTTAATCAATGCCAGACCCTATGGAGGTTTGATTTTAGTTGGGATTGCATTGTATAAGTTGTTGAAACGGGTGCAATAATCTTGGACTGTCTCACCTTGATTTCTCTTTATATTCTCGTATTCTGACAATATCTGAAGAGGGTTTTTCTTTACCTCCCATCTGTCAAGGAAACTTCTTTGGAACGCAACAAGGTTCGGAACTGAGGCGACAGGTAAAGCCTTGAACCATTTCTTGACATCGCCTGTTAGACTTTGGGAAAACAATCGCATTTGCACGTCGGCCTCATCAACTTCTTGTAAGTCAAAATAATCATTCATTTTGTCCACATGTTGTTGGGCGTTTAAAGGTCCGATTGCATCGAACTGTGGAAGTCGTGTTTGGTAGTCTTGGGGCATGGCATGTAGCAGTGCAACTAACACAAAAGGAGCATATCGAGCTGCCATGATGGGTGGAGGAGGTTGAAAAGCAACTTGGACGGTCAGCGATGTAGCGACCGAAGACGAGGACGAGGAGGTACTGGATAGTACTGAGGTGACGATTTGTAGTTTAGTTGTGGGAGACAAGACTTCGGGGGTTTGGGGTTGCAACACAGTTGGGTCAAAGATGAGTCCAATCACAAAACTGTCAAAACGTGTTCTAAACAGGCTTCTCTGTGGAAAGGTGTCAAGGTCAAGGTTTTGAGAGATAACTGGTTTTCCTTAAAAGGAAGGAGATTTATGAAGGGGAGTATAACTCCCTGAACTGGCAGCCGAGGCCTTTCGCCTGAGAAAATGTTCGGGGTTATCTATCACTATTGCGAGTTCTGGGTCGGGATGAGATCGAGTGAGAACTTTCTTGGAAGCCAGAACTATTTTTGGTTTTTATATATATATTTTTTAATTTTGTGAGTCTGAAAATAATATGTACAAAGTTTAATCAACCTCTAACATTACTTTCTTCTCAGAATCAAACGTTATTTTTAGGGGAAAGAAAACGTGAAATTATCACTTTTTAGTTCGTCCCCAGTGGAGTCGCCATTATGTTAGCACTTGGTAAATTTCCTAGAGGTTGAAACAGAAGAAATCTACAAAGGTAACTTTATCCAACTGCTTTTAAAGCTGGGATCTAGCCCTTCCATCTTCAGAGAGGGATCTCTCTATATGATTTAGCTTTGTTTTTAATTTAGATGTTAGGCTAGGTAAATGAATAGGTAGGTTTTGTTGTGAAAATGTTTTTAGAGTTGGTTGAGACAATCTACATATCCATTGGGCTATGGGGTCTGTGTTAAAATAAACATGAGATACAAACCAGAAATGTAAAGGGATACTCCCACAGGGCGAGATAATATACTCACTGGATCCTTGATAGATTAAATGATGGACAGAAGAAGAGATGAGAAAGATACATTCAACTAAGAAGAAGTTAAGAATTTCTTAATTGAAAACATCAGAAGATGAACATTAAAATCTTTTAAAGTCGGAAACAGGGTATCCAAGATAAATCCTGCAACATACGTTACTTCTTAAAGATTAGTTTCATAAAACAATATGACCACAAAGCAAGAATACATTAAACACAGAGAATAAACATCACCAGTGAATACACGCAAGAATCCTGTAAAAGTGCCTCCTTTTTATTAATGGAAGATCTCTTAAAAAATGTTACAGTATGATAGCTCCAGGGTGTAAAGATCAACAACCCCCAATACTTCGAAAGGTGAAGTATTTATAATTCAAATTACAAGTGTTCCTGTCATAACTGATCAGGACGTGCTCATTCTATTTTTAGTCTAACTAATTTAACTAATCAAAACTGCTTGATGACTTGGTACAACTGCATGCGAAATTTCTGGGGTAGGCCGTTGGTGAGGTTCCTGCACAACCTCTTCTGACTGGACAGGTGACTGGACCTGGACAGCTCATCTGCTAATCTAGCAGATCGCAGAGTTCCTCCCATCTGAGGTGACTAGGCACAGTGACTTTGAGCAATCTCCGATACACTTCGTCCATTTACGTATATTTAGCGAATGTGGGCTTAGTGAGGAAAATGTATCGAATCTCGTGTTGGATACTGATGTCCAACTGAAGAGCATCCAGGATTGCTTTGTCGATGATACTCCCTTGTATGCCAGCAAACTTTGAACTACCCTTAGATACTTCAGACAAATTCTTTTTGTAATCGGGGAGTGTCATCAGTTTATCATTAATAACCTTCAGACCTGGGAGACCCTTCTTCTAGAGAGCTTCGATCTTGCTGAAGAATCTATGTACCCCCTGATCCATGACCTGCACCTTTTCTTCCAGCTGAAGCATTAGAATTCTCTTGGTCAAAACTTTTTAGACCTCAATGATGGTTTCTGTCTTGTCTTCTATCTTATCTCTTCTAGCTCTTCTCGGGTCTTGGAATTGAGGAATTTGATGATGTCATTTTCCTGAGTTCGTCTATCTCCCAATTCGACTCTGATCTTCTGAATAACCTGTTTACTCCTTTGGACCAACTCGTTCTTCTCAAACATGATTTGGATCATGGGCCAGATTTCATTTATGGACTTGGTGATTTCTGTCCATACATTATCTTTGACCTCCGCTAAAGTTTTCCCTGCCACTGTTTCCTTTTGGAGCTGCTGTAGTTCCTTCTTGAGCTGCTCAGTTACCTGCTTTTCTTTGGATAGACTAGTTTGGAAAGAATTTTTGAGTTCCTGTAGGTTCTCAACTTCCTTCTTCAGACTGCTGATTTCTGTCTCTTGCAGGTTCATTTTCTCCATGGATTTGGCGAGATTTGTTGTCCCTTCATGTGGTGTCACTGGTGTTGCAGATGGGATTGTTGTTACTATTGTTGTGCTTGTCCCTGAGATTGGGATAGCAGTCAATGTTATGGATTCCATAGAATTCAACTGCTCTTTCTCCTTTAGCAGTTTCTCCATCTCTGCTTCCATTTCTTTGAGCTGGGCGTTCTGCTCCATGAGCAGCTTAAGAATTTTGTCCTTCTCGCCTTCCTTCTCTGCTATCTCCTTAGCCTGTGAGTCCACTGTGGGTGGGAGTTTCAACTGTTTCCTCAAGGAGGCGATGTCTGCATTTTTCTTCTTTATCATTTCTTCTACAGCTTTGACGTTCGTGGGATCATAGCCGATCTTGAGGACCAACTCCTCCAAAGTTTTAATTCTGTTGTCCTTTGCAAAGGACGATTTGTTTTCCATATTAAGATGTGTTTGAGCATTATTGAGCGACACCTGAAATTTAGCTGCTGAAGCAGAAGCTTGTGCCAATGTATGGAATACCATCTCACCTGTCTGTTTGTGCAAATCCATCTGATCTGCTGGGTGCACGTCCTTTGCCTAGAATTCGAAGGTGGCCCTCTTATATTCCAAGATCACCTTGGGATCCAGAACCTGTGCTTGGAGGAAGGCCATGTGCATCCTTCCCTTTTCTGTGTCAAATGCAGACAACAGCCTATGCTGCGCAGTTGACGGTTGCTTTCGAAACTGAGCATATGTGCTGGTGGTAAGAGTCTGATTCTTCTTCTTGAGCAGCTCGTACTTTTCGAAGATGCTCAATTTGGGTCCAGTCTTTCCTGGCTGATTGTTCAGGGGAGAGTCTTTGGATTTCTTTGGTACAGTTGGGGTGATGCCCTGATAAAGGCTCGAACCAAAAGGTGGAATGATCGACTTGATTACTGTGGTAGTTACTGTGGTAGGTAGGGATTCTTGTTCTACTGTCGATCCAGGTGTTGAAACTGTCTTTGGCCTCTTGGTGTGCATCTGGAACTCTTCTAATGATACCTCCGTTACAGGCGAGGGAAAATATGCTCGAGGCCTTTTTTCCTTGGGGACCTGTGGCGTGGTCGTTGGTGGCACAGAAGTCGGAGGAATCTGCAGCTCTACTTCAACCAAGGTGTCAGGCACCCATACTGTCTGATTAGAAAATTTCTCAATCTCGGGCTTAGCTTCGTGAACATACGGGATATTTTTGTTCTTCACCTGCATTTATGAGATTATCCCGTATGGATCATAGTTCCATGGGAAACTTAAGAAAAATTTCATCTCTTTCAGCATCCGGTCAGCTTCTTCTGCGACACCTCGAATGTTGCAAATGAAGGAGCCAATTTTCCCCTTGATCCAAAGTTGTTTCTTCTTCTTTAATGATACGAAATGAATATCATCAGAATTCATAATTTGTCTTATGTATTCTAAAGAAAAAATTCTTACCGACACATATTTGGGCAACTTGTAGGGTGCCAACTTGCACCCGAAAACTCTGACCTCGGTGTGGTTCTGATACAAGTACCAGTCCCCGGTCTTTGTATTCTCCGAGAGATGAAAAATTCTCTGGACTTCGTCATTGATGCGAGGCTCGGGCCTGCTGCTCAACATGCTTACCACATGGTGGTAGAAAAGATCAATAAATGCTTTGAAGTTGTACTCTGTGGAATTTTGCTTCAACAAAGATGTCCATGCTGTGACTGGCTGCGACCTTCCATCTGTGTCCATTTTCTGCATAGAAAAACTGAACTTATCTGCTTGGTAGAAAACAAACATGTAGGCCAATATAGAAGAATATTTGAACATGCCTTCCTTGCCAAAATTCACGAAATGTTCGTGAATATTGTTGGCCAAGAAGGTACTGAAATCAAACTATGTGGTGGGTTTTTCATCAGTGGAGAAAATGGATAGAAAACCCAGAATGGGCTCATCTACCCACTGGTCGGAATAGTATCCTAACAGATCACAAAGGGAGGAAATGATCTGATTTCCCTTGGTGGATAACATGGATGACGGGTAAGGTGGATTGGTGGAAGGGAACTGAGTGGAGGTGGGAAGGAAAAACTTGAAAATTTCAGCTCTGTGGGGAAAGGTCATCTTTTGATACAGCTCTGTAAGGATTTTTAGGTTGAAAGGAGAAACATAATCAGCACGGGGAATTTGCATCATTTGGTCAATGTCTTCGGGAGTGATGAAGAAGAGGATGTCTCTAGATGAAGAGACGATGGCCCTCTGGTCGGGAATATAATGAGCTTGGCATTTGAGGGTGAATTCAGGAAAGTGGTGTATCTGGGGAAAAAGGTACAGGGGCAAATTGGACTCCCAGAGTCCAATTTCATCGCTCTGGTCCAGGAACACCTCCCGAATCCATGACTGGAGGTATGAAAAATTGAAGTCGCAAATGGTATCTGCGATCAACCTGTCTTTGTCAACCAATGGGATTTTGTCTAGGTCGACAGGAGGAGGAAGGAAATGATTCTCTTCTCCTTCCGATTGTCTTGGCTTTGGCGCCATCTCTGCAACAGTACCTGCAATAAACACGATGTTAGTGGGGTCGGCTGACTGTGAATGAAGGTGACGGAGAAGCAATGGAGGCGTAAGAGGTAAATTTTCTGGCGCGATGGACGAATAGTGAATGAAAGGGGAATAACGGTAGTTTTATTCAAAATTGGGGTTGGTTGGACGCGGGAGACATGTCAGCAAGATAACGGGTATGTTATCCTGTAATAAATGGACAACGAGCCACTTGGGGGTGAGGTGGCAGGTGACGGTGGCCAAAACATACGGACGGGTGACGTGGAGGCTGGTGATTTGATGTAAAAGTCGCAATAGGGGGCCGGTCATGAGTGAAAAGGGAAAAGGACTGACAGCATGGACTGACAACAATTATGAGATGAGACACAACTCGGGAGCAAGTGGAACAAGTGGGAGATGACATCCATGAGTGACGAAGGCTGTCATATGGAAGATGGGAATAGGACTTCTGGACCAATAGGATAACGCCACATATGACAAGGGGCCCGCCGGAGAAA
>SNQJ01S0265132.1:0-12002 GCA_010110895.2 Picea sitchensis
GTTTGATTTGATGCTGAAACAAAATTCTAAATTTAATATTTTTGTTTGCATTCAATGCAAGATTGGTAAGAATTCTCGTTTATTAAGAATTGGAAAGGAGATGACTTTCATAAATTTCTATGGTCCTTACATTGACATGTAAACATATTGGGAATACTTTTTCAAAAAGGGGTTCATTAAAAAAAAACATAGCATAGGAGGATACTTGAACTTCGTGGTCCAAAATTCAGAGATATGGGGTTCTTTTGCTCATATGGACCCCTTAGAAAACTTCTTTCTTCACAATATTGAAGAGGTGGGGTTGCATGAAGTGAGGCTTATGAAATTTAAATCGACCTTAAGGAACCTAAAATCTGGGGAGGAAGGTATCTCTAAGCATCTAGACATGTTTCTACTTTCACAAAAACTATTCTCTAAGGTGGATATCATTCATTCCTAGGTTGGTAGTGGTGGTCTTTCAAACCCATACTAAGTTTAACGTTGTGGCATTTTCCTCCACAATCAATATTACCCCCATTAGAAAACAAAACTTGAAAATTTGTCACTAGATATAGAAAAAAAATTGAGTCTCTTTGGTAATCTTTTATCGATGAAGTTATGGGTACTACCTGAGTCAATAAGCACTATAACCTTTTTATTTTTAATGCATTTTTCAATCTTAAGGGTTTGAGGTGTTGACAAACCTACCAATGCATGAACAAATATTTCACACTTGTAAATGTCGTGCAAAATTCCTACATCTTTTTCATGTTAATATTTTATCGACGAAGTTATGGGTACTACTTGAATCAATAAGCACTATAACCTTTTTCTTTTTAATGTATCATGCAATCTTAAGGGTTTGAGGTGCTGACAAAACTGCCAATGCATGAATAGATATTTCACACCTGTAAATGTTGTGCAGAATTTCTACATCTTTTTCCGACTCTTTTAAATTCACAAATTCTTCCTCATCCATTAATACAAATGCCTCCATTTCCTCTTCATCATTATTCTCCCAGGTGAACAATTTTGTTTCTTGACATTTATTCCCTTTTGACCATCTTCTATTACAACCAAAGCATAGTCATTTTTCTCTTCTTTCCTCCATTTCCTTCGGTGACATTTGAGTAGGTTGAGGTAGGGTTTCCCTATGAGCCCCAAATCGATCTTTGATTCCTGCATATGTTCCAGTGGTAGACTTATGTGTAGCTCTATTCTTGGCTTGAATATGATGAGAAAATTGCATAACCTCCATAATATTTTCAGGATGTTTTAAGAAAATCTCATGTTTAATGTCTTCCTTTAATCCACCCATGTAAGCTTCCCACAAATTTTAATCACTTAATGTATCCACCCTTGTGGCCAATACCTAAAATTATGAATTATAATCTTTAATATCACCTGAGTGCTTGATTCTTGTCAATTGACTAAAATAGTCTAGTTCCCCAAATTTTCCATAATGTGCTTCTAAGTCTCTTGTAAATAAACTCCAAGTATAATGATAAGAATGGGGCTTCCTTTGAGTACCCATTAATACCATTGATAGGGCTTTGTCTCCAAGTATAAGGTTGCTAAGGAAATCATTTTCTTATCATCCATAAAATTATGCAATTCAAAATATTGCTCTATTTGGTTCACCCATGTAAAGACTTATGTTCCATCAAACTTCTTTAATTCAACCTTGGGAAAGTTGACACCCTTAGGGACCCATCCATAATTAACTCCACTATTAGAGTTAAATCCACCTGAAAAATGCTTATTATTGGAAGGTTGTTCGGCATGAATACTACCTTTATTTTCATGAGTCTCTTCAGTGATAGTGTTGTTGATGTTTTGGTAGATGCGGGAGGTATTAACCTCCATGGATAAACCTTTGACTAGAATAGAATATTCCGGAAGCAAGAGAAAACCTAAACAGATGTGTGAAAACCCTGGAAGACAAGTCGGCTCAGCAGAATAAGTAATATTGAAGTATTATATGTAGAAAAGGACAGGTTGGCCCTGCTTGAAGAGACACCTATTCACCTAGCCAGATTAGTATAAATAGAAGGTGCTTGAGCTCATTTGGTAACACACTCACACTCAAGAAAGTGGTGTGCAAGTATAGAGGAAGAGTGTAGTTGCAACGGCTGCAGCTGGGTACTGGTCTTGGTCTGTGGTTTGGGACTTTCTGCTTGGTGCACTACCATTGGAGAAAGGTGTGCTCTCTCTCTTGGTTATATTTTGGGTATAGTGATGCTTCCAAAATCATTCTATCTGTAAAAGGTTATGGTGCTCGGGGGTGGCTATGTGCCTATGGTTGGGTGACAATATTGTGATATTGTCTATGGTTAAACAAGCACAACATTATAACAAGTTATGGGCCCACACCACCTTCGAAACAATCTAACCACTAGAAGGTAGATCCACAACTCTTTGTCAAGCTTGTTGTAGCACAATTGCAGTTGTAGTGCCAGTTCCTTCGTGTCAGTTGCAACACCAGTTGTAGTGCCAGTTACAGTGCCAGTTGTAACACCAATTGCAGTGACGGTTACAGTTCCAGTTGCATCACCAGTTGCAGTGCCATTTACAGTGCCAGCTGCAGGGCCAGTTAAAGTGCCAGTTGCAGTGCTAGTTATTGTGCTAGTTGTAGCACTAGTTGCAGTGCCAGTTGCAACACTAGTTGCAGTGAAAGTTTCTGTGAAGTATTGGGACTAATTTTTGGTTATTCTAGTGCGCCCGAACCCAACGTATCTCTCGGTGCCCTCAACCATCAAAAATGTGAAAGTTGAATTTTTGGGTCAAAGTCAAAAAACTGGTCAAAGTCAAAGAAAGTCAAAGATAGTCATGAATTCCTCCATAAAATCAGAGTGGCGCAACATAAGCATGGTCTCTTGGTAGAGCATGGAAGACAATGATTGACATCATCCTTGCAAAGAACAAAGCGAAAAATTATGGAACCACAGATTGAAGAGTAGGCATCAAAGGATGAAGAGTTTGATTTTTTGGAGCTTCCAAGAACATGAACGTGGAGTAGGAGAAACAATAAAAAGAAACTACTGCAGATCTAAATCTCTGGAAAGAAAATGGATCTTTGTCCAAGAAGCAATCATAGAGCCAGAAATATCTCATATCTAATACATTTAGAGGAACAACACACTCTCCAAGTTGGAAAGAATACTTGAGAAGAAAAGCAACTCAAGCGGAACAATAGCCAGACTTTGGGTTTGCATATCATGTTTGATATTTTTATTATTGATGCTTAAGTGAGTATTGCAATCCTTTAGATTTTATTAATGCTAGAAACAAATGAATACTTAGTAGCATGTATTATTAATATAAATGTTTATTGTACTTAATTTCAATATGAACTAACATCTCCTCTAGGAGATATTTCTTGTTCTTGTTCTTAGGCGGGACACCTTGGTAATGCTATAATGAATTACCATGAAATTGATATGTTCTTATATAAAATGCTATTATATCAGAAATACTTTTTATCTTGTTGTTTCTGTTTCGGGCAAGTTATCCTATGTATTCCAGGAAGGTTACCACATAAAAGAAAGACTTGAAAGGACTCAGAGGGAGTCAATGATCAGGAAGAAGCAAGGTTTTGTGACACTTTGCAGGATGCATAGGGACATGCAGCAGACGAAAGCATGGTTCAAGGATTCTCTCAGTTAAAGGGATTTTATGGCATAATTCGAAAACAAGGATCTTGTAGGCCTTTGTGTCGATTTGTAGGCCTTTGTGTCGAGTTGTAGGTCTTTGTGCTGAGTTGTAGGCCTTTGTGTCGAGTTGTAGTCTTTGTTCCGAGTTGTAAGCCTTTGTGTAGAGTTTTAGGCCTTCGTGTCGATTTGTAGGCCTTTGTGCTGAATTGTAGGCCTTTGTTCCAAGTTGTAGGCCTTTGAGTCAAGTTGTAAGCCTTTGTGTCGAGTTGTAGGCTTTGTGTCGAGTTGTAGGCCTTTGTGTCGAGTTGTAGGCCTTTGTGCCGAGTTGTAGGCTTCGTGCCGAGTTGTAGGCATTTCTGTCGAGTTGTAGGCTTCATGCCTAGTTGTATGCCTTTGTGTCAAGTTGTAGGCCTTCATGCCGAGTTGTAGGCCTTTGTGTCGAGTTGTAGGCTTCATGTCGGGTTGTAGGCATTTGTGTCAAGTTGTAGGCTTTGTGTCGAGTTGTAGGATTCATGTCGAGTTGTATACATTTGTGTCGAGTTGTAGGATTTGTGTCGAGTTGTAGGCCTTTGTGTTGATTTGTAGGCTTTGTGCTGAGTTGTAGGCCTTTGTGTCGAGTTATAGGATTTGTGTCGAGTTGTAGGCCTTGTGTTGAGTTGTAGTCTTCATGTCGAGTTGTAGGCATGTGTTGAGTTGTAGGCTTCATGCCAAGTTGTGGGCCTTGTGCCAAGTTGTAGGATTTATGCCGAGTTGTAGGTTACTCCAGTGAAATGGTCTGATATGTTGAGTTGTTGCTACACCAGTGAGAAATTCTAGTATGCTAGTGGCATAGTTGAGAACTTGTATGGTTGTGATGGTGTTTCCCGTAATATGATCTGGGTGATCATGAGATTTCCTGTGTAGCTCTCGTGATGCTATCGGTCTGCAAGACCATGTAGGTATTATGCCATGTGAGATGGATGGATAATGATGATACTCATGACATGGGTGTAGCCATGGGTGAGCACGTCATGCGAGTGTATCCCATGGTGATGTTGGTAACACACTACGAGGTGTAGCTCTAGTGTTCTCTAGCGGGTTGTGGACCCTAGAAGAGATTGGAATGTCCACATGGGTGTAGCTATATCTGATGTAATGATGCTACCAGTAGCATGGTCTGTGCAACCATGATGAGAGGATCATGGCATAGCGAGCAAGGCTATGAAGACCACAAGGGAACATCATGGTTAAATACCTTCCTAGCTAAGAGGGAGTGTTGATGTTTTGGTAGTTTCGAAAGGTATTAACCTCCATGGATAAACCTTTGACTAGAATAGAATATTTCAGAAGCAAAAGAAAACCTAAACAGATGTGTGAAAACCCTGGAAGACAATTCGACTCAGCAGAATAAGTAATATTAAAGTATTATATGCAGAAAAGGATAGGTTTTCCTAGCTTGAAGAGACACATGTTCACCTGTCCAGATTAGTATAAATAGAAGGCGCTTGAGCTGATTTGGTAACACACTCACCCTCAAGAAAGTGGTGCACAAGTCTAGAGGAAGAGTCCAGCTACAACGACTGCAACTGGGTACTGGTCTTGGTCTGTGGTTTGGGATTTTCTGCTTGGTGCGCTACCTTTGGAGAAAGGTGTGCTCTATCTCTCTTGGTTATCCTTTGGGTCTAGTGTTTCTTCCAGAATCATTTTATCTGTAAAATTTTACGGTGCTCGAGGGTGGCTACATGCTTATGGTTGGGTGACAATATTGTGATATTTTCTATGTTTAAACGAGCACAACATTCTAACAAGTGTCACTTTTAGGAAGCCTCCCATCTAGGGTTTGTATGATCTTTGTCACCAAATATTGTTCCATTTATTCCATCTTTTCATCCATTTTCTTTTCCCTCTATTCCATCTTTTCATCCCTCTTCTTTTCCATCTGTTCCATCTTTTCATTCATATTTTGAATTTATCTTTGTGTTGACACCAAATCATTATTTGTTATTGACCTAACACTCAATTCATTAAGTTGGTCCTCCAATTCGGGTAGCTTGTTATGTATCTCTTCATTTCTTCATGAGTCATGCGTGAGATTTCTAAAGGTTTAATTGGTGATGTAATTTTTGGATCAACCTTAGACATATGGGATAATAATAATACTCCTTTTTTTTTTCTCTTTCTCGCAAATTTTGAATCAACTAAAAACAAGTATTCCAATCAAAAGTTATGTCAATTGTAAGTTATGTACCTTTAAAACCCTAACTTTGATATTGCCTTTATGGCCAACCTTTGTCCTGATGTATCTCTAAAATTTCATCCCTTCTGATTCTGAAATTTCAGCATGTAGTACTTTGATATGTCTTGTCTGCAATGACACAAGTCTGAACAAAATTTGATGTGACAAGTGAAATTTATGGCAACTTCCCAAAACTTGTCGATTCTTAGCCCTTTCCAGTTAGTGAACTTGTATGGAATGCCACATGCCCAATATTTCAGATCTGATTCTGAAATTTTTATCTGAAATAACGCTATCTATATTCTTTCCAAAGGAACTATTGGCACTTAATTTGGACTTTCCAAGCTTCATATATGTCACTTATTCCAAGAATACATGGTTGAGAGTAGTTTTAGGACTAATCAAATACCCCTAATTTCCAAATACTATATCTCAGGAAGTAAAATGATACAAAACCTAAAAAAATTATTACAAGTACTTTGTTATGTTTCCTCGGGATCTTGAAAATTTCATGGTCTAAAACTATTCTTAAAAAAAATTATAGAGAAAATTCAATATGACTCATTTGAAATTGATTTTGGGACTAGCTACAAACCCTAACTTCCATAGGATATATCTCAAAAAGTATAATGAACCAATACCTGGAATTTTTACCACATGTACCTATAGATGTATCCTTAGTATCCTAAAAAAAAATAAAAAATAAAAATTGTATTGAAAATTCCAAGATGTCTCAATTGAAGGAGGAAAACCCTAGGATCATATGTTGTGAAACCAACTGTTATGAACCAAGTCCAAAATAGTCAATGAATAATGATCCACTTCAAAGGGGAAATCTCCTTTTACAATATATCTAATGCACAAGACAAGATGCTTATAAAAATGAATCTCCTTTATTATAAATAAGAGAAAAAGTGGGCATGATGTAACCTACCCTTAGTTGACCTAACCATAACTAATAACCTAATAATAAATGAGTGTTAGGGCCTTAACATAGGGACTTAGGGGCCTTAGCAAAAATATTGAAGAGGTAGAGTTGAATGAAGTGGAGCTTAGGAAATTTAAATCAACCTTGAGGAACCTAATATCTGGGGAGGAAGATATCTCTAAGCATTTGAACATGTTTCTACTCTAACATAAACTCTTCTCTGAGATGGATAAGGTTCATTCATAGGTTGGGAGTGGTGGTCTTCAAACCATATTTCAATCATTATACAGATGGAAAATGATGACAACAATCCATGTTGTCCATTTAGAATAATGCTAAGTGGCTTGAGAAATAAGATTATGTAACACTAATCTAAAATTTGTGAAGAACCTCTAATAGTATAAAGGAAGACAATGATATGGCACAATTTCAAAATAACTTGAAGCATGAAAAAAAAAAAAGATATAGTGGTTTGGGATAAGAACAAATATCAATGCTACCGTATGGACCCCTTGGAAGTGAATTTCCAATATGTTTGAGAAGAATGACATTGGGATATTTTCTGCAAAAGATAATAGAATGAAAGAGCTAGAAGCCAAAAGGAGTAGGCTTCTTGAGGGGGAGGAAAGCAAATGGAGGATGAAGAGTTGAACATTGTGGCTTACTAAAGCAGACTCAATTACAAAGTTTTCTAGGTATATTCTAAGCACATAAAGAATATTAATTTCATCTAATAGATGTCGAAGGGTGATGAGACCAAAGCGAGAAGCTTCAATGAGTTTGTTGATTTAGGAGTTACTAATTTCAAGACTATGTACAAGAAATCTCCAAGGGAAAATATTGAAGAAATGTTCAAAATGACCAGTTTCCCCTAGATTTACTATGGTGAGGTTAATGAGGAATTAATGGTAGAGGTTTGCAAATGAGAATTGAGAGCAGTTTTAGATTCATTCCAAAAAGGTAAGAGTCTAGGTCTTGGTGGCTAGATTGTTAAGTTCTTTATGGGTTTCTATGATATAGTCAAAGATGACTTGTTGAGACTGGTTGAGGAGTTAAGGGTGATAGGTAAGATATTGAAGGTTTTCAAATGAACTTTTACTTCCCTAATTTCTAATAAGGACAATCCAAATTTTGTTGAGGAGTTTCAACCCATTTATTTATGTAACATTGTCTATAAATTTGTTTATAAGACCACAGTGAATAGGTTAAAGAAAGTGTTTTTCTAAAGAAATTTATTTTGAGTAGTTTGGCTTTCTTAACAATAGGAAAATCCATGAGGCAATAGGTATTGCACAGTTGGGCCTACATCCCATCAAAAGCAGGAAGAAAACAATTATTGTCGTCAAAATTGATTTATCAAAGGCTTGTGATAGAGGATTTTTAGTTATTCACTATATTTATGCTTCTTCACATTAGAATTAATCTTGATTTGGTAAATTGGATTACAAGATACATATCCACAATATCCTTTCAATCCTAATTAATGGGTCAACTTCTGACTTATTTTTCTCATCTCATGAAGTTGAGGAAGGGGTCTCATTTGTCCCTATTGTTGTTCCTAATGATAGTTGAATGATTGAGTAAATTCATGTTAAAAGTAAAATGGACAGGATCTCCATATCAAAGGTATTAAAATGGGTAGATCCTTATATATAACACATATGTTATTCATACATGATATCCTCTTATTTGGTAATGCCCCCCAAGGAAGTGGGCAAATATAAATAATTATTGGATCTTTTTTTGTAGAGCTTCAAGGATGGAGGTAAACAGATAAAAATATGCTCTCTTTTTTTGGCATGTCTAAAGGTCAAATTAGGTCCACACATTTGCAATTGTATCTTAATATTATTCATTTTGATGGTTGTTTCAAATAATTGGGTTTCAAGTTAAAACCTAAGAATTATAGCTTTTGAGACTAGAGTTGGTTGTATAAAAAGGTGGAAATGACAATTGGTGTCTAGTGTCACACCTCACTTTCTTTGGGGGGGAGATTTTCCCTTATTAAATCAGTTCTTGAGGTTAATTCACTATACTAGCTTTCTTTAGTTGGCATCCTGTCCCAAAGGGGATGTTGGAGAAGAATAGGTGAAAATGATTAAAGTTCTAATGAACAGGTAGGAAGGATAAAGAGGATATTCCCTTAATAAAATGGAAAAGCATAGAAAAACCTAAAGAAGAAGATGGATGAGGAAAAAAAAATCAATTTCTTTGAGATGGCATTAGCATCAAAGAATTTATGGAGTGTCGTTAAATGGGAAGGTTTGTGGCAAAGGATGATTGGTAAAAAATACCTAGATCCATTATCCTTGGAATTTTGGATAAGTCTTCTAAACAAATCAATAACAAATGTTTCTATTACATGGAAATCCTTAGAGCAATCCTTTCCATTAATCAATAACTAGTTAGTGTGGAGGGTTGGAAATGGGGAAAAGGCCTATATTCAGAAGATCCTTGGGTAGGATGTGCAGACCTATGTAGATTCATTGAGAAGATGTTATACCACTTGCACAATTAAGTCATTTTTCAATTGGCAGATGTTTTGGACCATCTTACAACTACTCCATGGAACTAGGGTTGGAATCTAACTAATTTGGTTGGGTTGGTAGGTGAGGAGCAACTAGTTTGGAAATATTACAACCAAAGATTAAAAGAAAATTTTGTTTGTCTAATTGAGGAGGAAGACCAATTAGTTTGGCTCAAGAACCCAAGAGCCAAAGATTATATAGCTAAAATTTAGCATCAAACCATGTCCAGTGAACTAGGGAAAGGGGGGAATTAGTGGTGGTGGAAGGCCATTTGGAAGATAAGGCTCAAGATAAAAATAAAAATTGTTTATTTGGTTGGGTTTAAGTAAAAAGATTCCCACTTGGGATGTTTTCAAAAGAAGAACATGGTAGGAACCTGTTAGGTGTTCCCTTTTCAAATACAATGAAAAAACCATGTATCACTTATTGGTTCATTGTCCCTCCACTCAGGAGGTGTGGAATGAATATTTAATATACATTTGAGGTAGAGGCAACTAGCAAGGGGAGACCTTAGAGGATGTTTTCAAGGCCTTGGAACATGATAAAATGCTAAAAGATCATTGTGATTTACCCTACATTGTGTCATGGGTAGTATAGCTCGCAAGTAATGCATGCATTTTTTAGGACGAGTAATACCATCCTTCTAGGTAGTATATCAAGCTAGATTTTTTTATGAAGGTGTTTGGAAACACATAGCACCAAAACCCCAAAGTGTGATTTAAGACCTGCTCACTGATCGCTCAAGGCCTTTGGGATTCTTTGACAGATCTTTTCAAGACTCTCCTTTAGTTTTTGGTGTTGGTGGCCTTGTAACAACCCAATCTGATTATTTATTTATCATAGTTGTCAATTTAAATTTAATTAATTATTAAAATAAATTCAATGAGTTATTATTATTATTTTATTATTAAAAAGTTAGGTGAAGTAATTAATGAGAGGATAAGGCAGTTGGGGAATTGAATGAGGGGGAGGGATTTAAGAGAGGAGGATAAGGAAGAGGGGAGAGGACTTGGAGAGGGGTATTTTGTTTTGGGAAAAATTGGGGAAGAAGATGGCAAGGAATAAATTCTAAAAGAGAGAGGGAGGGAGGAGAAAATTGGAGGACATAGATTGTTTCGGGGAGGTTTTACAGGGACATTGTTGTTGTTGGGAACTTTGGGCTTGGGGGCTAGGAAACCGCAAGGATTCTTGGATCTAGGGAGCCGGAGAGGTTGTTCCTAGTTAGCTCGGAGGTAAATATTTAGTTTCGGCGGTTTGGGAAAAAACAAGAACAAGTGAACCAGGTGCTAAATCAACCAACCTGCAAGTCGAGGTATGTATTTTACTAATTTGATCTATTGTTATTATGTCTATTTACCAATTATTTCCTGGTATAAAGAAAATCATGAAGGAAAACCTTGAACTAAATTGTAGTTATTTCAGTAGGAGATAACAAAATATTTTTTTATTGAGGCCCTGAAATAGGAAGGCCTTACAAATGGTATTAGAGCACGGTTTCAAAACTAAAACCTGGGCTTGACCACCCACATAAATGTTCAATATTTTCCCAAACCCCTAACCGACAACCTAGAAACCCTTTATTTACAGCCCATAAAACCTATGTAGACTACCCAGAAGAACCTTGTTCCAACCACATGTACTAATCTTCACCTGCGAGCACACTATCTTACATCGTTAAAATCTCAAGGATTGAGGTATGCAGTTAAAGAGTATAACATATATTTAATAACAAATATTCAACATATATGAACAAACATTGTGCACGGTATAGAAAATACAACATATCGCAGTAATGAAATTTGAAAAGTAGATAATAGAATAGTCAGAAATGAAGGGAAAGCATAGAGAACATGAAAACCCAAACTGTCTTGCATGTAGATTGTACATGAATTCCTAAAGGAGCTTTCCAAGTACAAATTCTAATTGATAAAGAAATGAGGATAATTTCTATGCTCATGTACTTTAGAATGACAGAACTAAAATTTGTTTCCATATGTTTAACTTGAGGATGCATGATGACCTGCATAAGCTATAAACAAAAAAAAAATGCAATAATATAAACAAAAAAATGCAATAATATATACAAAAAAATGCAATAATATATACAAAAAAAATGAAATAAGGATAAACAATTTATTATTATTATTATCAGGGCTTGAGGCCCAATCTCCAAATATTTGTTTTATTCCTTATCTCCAAGCAACATCACATTCTAAGTCCACGAGCTAAAAACACATTTAGGTACAAACATCCCATGCCATGCACCAAACCCTCATACAACCCGTCGACTTCACAAATTGCAAGCCAAGTAAATTTTTGCCCAAGCTTTGACTATTGTGCTCACCGATACCAAGCATTGAGCCACCAGGGAGGAGCTCACAAGGGGCGAACCATTATTGCACTACACGCTTGCCCAAGGGGAGAACCATTCTTTCCCATAAAATGAAGCGCCATGCCACGAGGAAGAGATCCCACGAGGGGCGTTTCCTTTCTACGATGTGCATGCACCAACATAAGCCATCACACCCAAGTATATTTAGCATCCACACCAAGTGCAAAGGAGAGATCCCCTAAGGAACCCACAAGGAGGGAGCCCGTTGCAGGCAACCAACACCTCCGCCAACACCCCGCACTACCACCAGTGCCCAAGTCACGAGGAAGAGAACCCACAAGGGGTGTTTTCTTTGGCACTGCGCATC
>SNQJ01S0265135.1:0-12002 GCA_010110895.2 Picea sitchensis
TATGTATGAGCAGATTTATTGCATTGAGATATGATAAGGATTGATTTTATACATTGAATGCAAGTATCACTTTGTATTTATTGAAGAAGTATTATAAGCCTTTGTCTTTATTTGCAATCATTGACTCCGTCAATAATTACATTTATTATCGCTCATATGTATTAGAGATAGTCATTAATATTTTGAAGTACTAACCATTGTATGCACATTTTAGTTTTATTTGCCTTGTCTCGCAAACAGGTGCCTTTCTCAGTGGAATACCTTCATCCTTGACTATCTCTCTTGGCAGTAATCTGTGAAAGGAAACCCTTATCTTGATCCTTTAGACCTTTCAGAACCTCAGATTACTAGGGACGTCTCCCTAGGGATTAGCCACGCTCAATAGAAAGAGCTCCCCATCGAGGTGACAGTGGGTGGGGAAGCTCATGTTACGCCAGTTTGAGCCTTGTCTTCAAGCTACTTAAACCTACCCTACAAACTGTGCGATAACATACCCGATAGTTGGAGTTTAGACGATTATTCACCATGGGTGCCAGTGGATGAGCTTTTGGTCTAGTCCTGGGGATTGACCAAAGGATATGATACTTTCCAGTCCTACAGTCGGTTACAGATGTTTCTGTTAACTTTTCCCGATATGTTCGTCATGGACAACAACATAGGGGGGAGATAGATAGTGGCAAGCAACATGGAGAGTTGGTAGGCCGAGACCACCTGGCAGGAGAGTCTTTATGGCACACAACAGCATAGGGGTGGACCATCAGAGACAAACAACTAAGACCTTGGGCGTGATGGTGAGCATCTTAGGCCATGGAATAGAAGACATCTCAGAGAACGACACAGATCCAGATTCTCATGGGGATGAGCATGGAGGGATTCCTACAGTTATCAATATGACACATAAGCAGTTAGTGGGGATTGGAAGTAATGAACTTCCAATTTTTCCTTGGGATCCGGGAGTCCATTTGGTTAGTAGGTTGTTTCATCTTATGATGGGCCAGGATGCACTAGAGAGCAACATACTTCACTCTTGAATGGTTTTGAGAGGATTTGCAGGGGCTTGTCCTATGAGGCGAGACAGGTTCTCCCTATCGATACTCATGATCGAGTATGGAGATGGTTGGGCAGATGTTACTTCCACATAGATACTTCTACCTTAGAAAGAATAAGATAGATGCAATGTTCTTCCTCCATTTTTATCTTGCATTCTTCACATAAAATTATGAGTGTTTTAAACTTAGATAAATAGTCTCCAAGGCAAGAAAAATCACTTGGATTCAAGATCAGTATTTGATTTTCTAACTGTTGTGCTCGAATAATATTGAGTTTACCAAACACAGATTCAATCTTATCCCAAACTTCTTTGGGGTCATCAATTTCTTGAAGGTGGTACCTTAAATCAGGAGAGATGGACATTCTGATTAGTTCTCATCTTTCGTCATTCCTATTATCCCATTTGGCTTTCTTATCATCATCAGTGGGTGCTTTTTCCTTTCCCAAGGTAATCCGGTACAAGCCTTTACCTCTTAATAAATCTTCTATATGAGATTTCTATTGGAAGTAGTTGTTGCTAGTAAGCAAGACATTTCTTGTAGAAGTCATATTAAATATGCAGATAATGTGGATTTAAAAACTGAAACTGATAATCTGGATGGAAAGATCTCGAACAGTTATGCGGTTTTAAAAAAAGCGGCACTGAAAACAGACTTCCGATGTGAGAGTTATGCATTTTTAAAGAAAAGGCATAAACGGTAACCAACTGACCACGTGATAGTGTAAGTTGCTTTATGAAGTGACCAACTTTTATAAAGAGAAGTGGGGATCACTTTTACAATGAAGTTACTTTATAACAGAAAATTTCCATGCAAAATAAATAACTCTAAAATAAAATATTAAAGCTACTTATAGTGATTCACTTTTATACTTGAAGTGAAATACACTTTACAATTTTAGCATGAACTTTTTCAAAAAAAGTAACAAAAAAGAGACTTGAACTCAAGACCTCTTACTTAATAAGGAAAATTTTAACCAAATGGTCTAGCAAAACATATTGTAATGTTCAGAAGGAGGATTGGGGGTGTTGTTGTTGTGGAAGACGATCTTGGAGAGAGTGCTAAAAAAAAACTCTTTTCACACAAGAAAAAAATTTCGTTTCTCAATGACAACAAAGGTTAGATCTCGGTTAGCCTACCTGGAAGATGCACCTTTTCCTATCTGTTTCTGATTTTCCGAGATCGCACAGGGCGCGGGGCAAAGAGCATACGCAAATCTAAAAGAGTAGCAACCCAGAAATAAAAAAATACAAACCGAAATAAAACTTTGCAGAAATTTTAAAAATGTGTATTCAGGCTTTATACCTCTGGATCTGACTGTAATGGTCGTATCTTGGGCAAACGGAAACCTTTTCGAGTGAAACAAAAAGTGTTCCTGAATGAAATGAGTGCTCCGGATGCAATGGAACAATCCTCTCAACCCAAAAATGTACAGAAATGCCAGAAAATGGAGATGAGGCAAGTCGGCTTCACGATCTCGATCTACAACAGGAGAGGGTCTTCAACCTGGCTCTGATACCATGTTCGACAACACAGGTATTCCAACATAGGACAAACACCTTCAGTAACCACTCATATAACCATATCAAAGATCAACATACCGATGTTTTCACGTGGCAAAACCCCTATGAGGAAACATCCACGACCCCAGCCAACGTGGCCACTTGGAGCAGTTTATTAATGCAAAAGAAAAAGATTACAGAGAGATTTTACAATAGAGTTTCTCACAATCGATCATCGGCAAATGACCCTCCATGCTCTTTAAATATATATCATGGACCAATCGGGTGTTAAGCCACAGATCAATGGCCGTTAAGATCGAGGAGAGTATGAATCGTCAGATCACTCTATGTCAAGAACATATCCTGACCATCGGATTTCCTAACTACAAATGCATACTAAAAAAACACACTAAGAAACACACTTTTACCTAACGACATATTAGACCAAGTAGATCTTAACTAACTCCTAAGTGTCTAAATATCCTAACAGTCCTAAGGGAAAAAAAAGATTTTTTGTTTGCAAGAATAGAATGGCAAGAGGGGTGATTTTTAAAAACACACTTAATACTTCACTTCAAAAAGCCAAAAGCAAGTAAATGCTCTAGTATTTGAAGTGGTTCAATTTCAAAATCACTAAACTAACCTAAACGCCATGACCTTCGAAAACATGTGCCCAAGAGGACAAACAACAAAGAGAAAAAAAGACATTCTCAATTGCAAGAACCCGATGACAGAAGGTGTCTTCGTTAAAAAAGAAGCACATTAACTAATTAACTTAAAAAACAGGCACTTTCACAATCCAAAAGCATGTAGATGCTATGATTTTTGAAATGGTTTTTTTTAACCTAAAAACCATGACACCAAAAATCTTGTGCTTGGCCTAAAAGAATAGGGAAAAGAGGTTCTCACTCCATCAACCTAATGACTATAGGAGATTAAGAAAACAACAACACCCTAAATATTGACTTTGGAAACAAGCACTTCAAAATGTCAAAAACAAGCAAACACTCTAGTTTTCAAAGTGGCCCATTTTCAAACACCTAAAGGATAATAAAAGCCATGACTTCAGGAACCATAGGAGTGTCTTGAGTCATCTTATGTCTTGTCTTCTCATTTCTTATCATTGAGTCCTATGCTTTGAGTCATTCGTCCCCCCCATCTAGCATAGGGATATGGTACATGGTTCTTTCATCTTGATCTTCTTGAGTTATCACTTCGTGTTGAGGGAAGAGAGTCATCATCGCTCTTCTTTTCAGCAGGTCGTCCTATATCGACTTCAACAAATTATCTACGGATGACCCAGAAGTAGAGTGCTTTGATGGTTGTTAGCCTCATTGTTGGTTATCTCGCATCTGACAAGGCTAAGTATCATTGAGCCTTGATTGGATGATCCTTGTCACTATTCGACTTCAGAACATATTTCACAGTGTCAGGTTGTGCTCGTACCTTAGGACCCATTGACATTATTGGTGGTGTTCCTTCGCACTTCACAGGCGTTTACATTATTGACATCTAATGAAGTGACTTTCTCCCTTGTGTCAACATCAACACATTTACCACGGGGAGGAGTGTACATATTGAGTGGTAGCAGGTAGCGGATTTGGATGAGACCCCTTAGGTTTCAGTTTTTAGTGGGAGGTTTATATACTTTGACTCCATGGCCCATTGGACAGGCTTGTTATCGCACAAACTATAGGTTGGGAAAATCCCAACCCAATCCACGAGATGGTGATAACTGTGGGAGAGTCTACCCACTGTCATCTTAGATAAGAAGGATAAATCCAACACAAGGAAGGAATCCCGGGTGACCCTAGGGGGAAATGAAATGGAAAGTGAGGTTATGGAAGTGAAGCCCCTATAGTTCAAGTTGTGGAGAGATGGAAGGCTTGGGATGAAGTCTCGTTGATGAGGGAAGGTTGCAAAGAAGTAGTGTACCTGCAGAAGATAGTTGTACCTGGCCGAGACACAAGAAGAAATGAGCATAAAAGCCTAAAGATTAAGTGGACAAGCAAGTTAATCTTGTCGTCCCAAACTACTCCAGTAAACAAGAATATATATCAGCAAAGACAAAGCTAATTACTGCAGATATAACCACTCAAAGCATCAAAGATTTATTGAGAAATGAAGCATAAAACACATAGATTAGTTCCCAATACTTTAACAAAAACTTCAGTAGTATTAGAGGGTTGTTCAAAGATGTTAGGCCCATCTTTCCCTCAATACAGCCCATCTATCAACAACAGCAGCGTCGATCCCACCAGCCTAGCCCTGAAGTAGCAGTAAGTCTTGCTCCATGAGGTAATGAGTCTGGGTATCATGGTATGTGTCACTCTGATTTTTGAAGCACTTGAATATGTTGCACTGAATTCTCCTTCATTTCATAACATTTGCTTGGAAATTATGCTCTTTAACTTGTTCATACCTGGGAGGGTGACATAATGCCCTATTAAGTTGATTCCCCTTTAGGATGAGTTGCCACTAGGTGGGTCTATGAAAGGTCATCATCCATTCCCTCCACACTTACCACTTTCCATCATTATTCCTCTCATCTCCCCCCACCTTGGTTCGGGCGTTGGGATTTCCACGTTAGGAAGGGTTGTACCTTACCTTGTTGGAAGATGGGGCTAAAGTCCCAGAGGGTAAAAGTAGATGGCAAGAGTTAAAATCCAAAATGAAACCTTTGAGATGCTTCGCCCAGGGATTCCTGAGAAAGCAATAAAGGGCTTGTCAGTACAAAAAGGGGATCCATAACATAAATCAAAACTCAAGGTACTAGTTGGTGGATGGGAGGTCTCGTCATGAGCCAACCTATTAGGTCCATGGGCATGTAGCGATATGACACTACCATCTATCTAGTCATCAAACCAGGGTAGTGGCTCTTAGTGGCATAGCCAAGAGAAAGGGGGTCTCATCACAAGCCAACCTTCTCATTTCCGTGAAATTCTTGTGGGTAACGATGTCACCTCTGGTCACCATGTCAGGATTGTCTCCCCCGGCCTTTCCCTTGAGAAGAAAAAAGACAAAAAGCAATAAGACTAAGAATAAAAGGCATTGAATGGGCTAGGAAAAAATGGCATCCATGATGAGGTGCAACTCGCCCTCTACAGAGGCACGCACAGGCAAGACCTACATTTCCCTGTTATCACTACACCCTCTACCCAAACGTTCCCCTACGCCACTTCACACACACTTACATGACATAGATTGGTTCTCACCTAGGAAAAACCTGAAACTTAAGGAGGATTAGCCTAATAGGCCATCCTCAGACCTTCTTCAAACCTGACTTGTTAAACTGCATAACGTATTTGAGCATTTGTCTGGATAAAGAGGGTTTGATGCACATGTTTGGGTAATTTGATTATTAGATGTGATTGACATTGCTATGATCCCTGTGACTTATGAGCCCCTGGAGGGCATACTTGTTGTTGCTGCAGGAATTTGTCCGATGGACAAGTACATATGGGGGAATGATTAGGTCGGACCTCCATGGGGCTGAAAGCCCAACAGATGGATGTTGTGACCCCACCAGGGGGAGAGAGAAACCAAAGGCTTTTACCAGGAAGAAAAAAGGACGTTGCACCAAGGACACTCCAACAGACCTAGACCCAAGGGGGTTTTGCCTTTCCACCTAGACGTTGACCCTTAAGAGCACTTGACGTCATCATTTTGACCCTGACATCATCCAGAGTTAGGGTTTGCACTCATGATGGGAAGTTGTGTGCTAGTTGGCACGTGTGGCAACATTCAGGGCCTTTGGAGGCCAAACGTTCTTCACTTGAGGCCTAGCGTTCCACGTTAGGGGCCTAACATCACCCTAGAAGGGCATGACGTCACCCTTGAAGATGAAATTAAGGTTAAATTAATGTTATTTATGTAAAAACTGGATTTTAATGTAATTTGGCCATGTCGACCTTTTTATGACCTAATTGTAATTAAAGGTCATTGATATTGTATAAATAAGAGGGAAAACTCTCATTTTTATCATCATCACTCATCACACAAGTGGTGAAGTCTGAAATTTGCGCCCTCTTTAAGGGTTATTGACTGAAATTTTAGGCGCACTTCTTGAGGAAAGGCATTTTTGGTGTATCTTGGCTATTTTCATGGTCGAAGATCTTCAACTAGGGTTTGAGCTTGATTATTCTTGGTGAAGTAAGTAGAAAATCTGCATTTTGTTTATGTGAATGAATGCTTATGGTGAATTTTACTTGGTTCATGTTAAATATTATGAAATTGCTTGCTTGAAACCCTAGGAGAAAGATATAAATTATTATCTTTTTCTCTATAGTTTTCCACTTGTTTAAATTTCTCAAATAGCACCTCATCTAGAAGTAGATACTAGAGCCCTACCATTGTAGCACTCTAGTAACCCTGCTTACATTGCCTATTGCATATTTTGTTTCAAATTGTCTAAGGAAAGAGAAATCGCTAGGGCCTAAGTTTCCTTACTTTCTAGCAATTATCTGTCTAGGACTTGGATATTTGAGGCCTTGGGTCACTAACACCTCTCTCATCATTTCCATCTCCTTTGACTAAGTATTATCATTGCTATTTCTCCCTAAGATTTGTTGCTACTATCATTGATTCCATTCCCCTAAAAAGGCACTAGTCTACTCACTACAGTTGTTTGATTGATCAAACTTGCAAACTATTTTCCTTAAAACCTTTACTAACCTTAAGCTAAACTAACTCTCTAACAAACTTGTGTTGTTGCAAAAGATTGCTACAGCCATACTACAGCAGAAAATTCATCTTTAAAAGCAACATTAAAAGCTGATTAGACATTGCCAAATCCGCTTGTGACTATCTAATATCAATTTGCCTAGTTAAAGCTATTATTTCTAGTCTTTTCTCAAGCATTTTGAAGAATAGTTATTGTGGTTGTTACAAACTTATCATTGTTGTTGTAAACTGTTGTACTGCTTCAATTATATATCAGCTTACTTATCTCTCAAAGGTTCATGGTTTTATGAAGCACTGACATCATATGGTACCTTGAATTTGCATGCTTTTCTCTATTGTTGTCTTGTTCTAGGCAGGTACACCTTGTTACCCCCTAGCTTAGGGATAACTAAGGAGATTATGTCTCGAGGCCCACAGGTCCTAGACATGGAGTACCGAGAGACAGATCGATTTGAGCATGGCCCTGGAGGGCCCATCCTTTCATTCTTCAGTGCCTCCACTTTGTCAGCAGCACCAACATCCATCACCTTAGCCTAGTCCAGTAGCAGAGATGGATCTTGGTCCATGAGGTAATGAGTCCGGGTATCATGGTATGTGTCACTCTGATCCTCAAAGCCTTTGAATATGTGCATTTAATTATTTTTGCTTCTAACGAGTGTTTGGATCTTATGCTTTTCCACTTGAGCATACCTGGGGGGAATGACAGGATGCCCTAGTAAGCTGGTACCCATAGGGTTTGAGTTGCCACTAGGGGGATTCATGAAAGACCATCGTCCACTCCCACCATACTTACCACTTTTCATCTTTTTCTCGTGCATCCATCCCATTACACTGGTCCGAACATTGGGTTGGCCAAATATCTAAGAGTCGTACCTTGCCTTGTGGGAAGAAGGGGCTAAAGGCCCAAAGGGTAAAAGTAGTTGGCAAAAGATAAAAGCCAAAAGAATGAAACCTTGAGGCGCTTCGCCTAGGGATCCCCGAGAAAGCAATAAAAAGATTCTCAACAAGAAACAGAGTGACCCATAAAAAATAATAAAACAAGACCTAGTTAGAGGATAGGGGGTCTCATCACGAGCCAACCTATTAGGTCCATGGGCATTAACGGTATGACACTACCAACAGCTGGTCACCATGCCAGGGTAGTGGCTCTGGGTGGCATAGCCAAAAGAAAGGGGGTCTCATTACGATCCAGCCTTCTCATCTACATGAAATGCTTGTGGGTAACATTGCCACCACTGGTCACCACGCCAGGACAATATCCCCTAACTAGCCTCTTGAAAAAAAAAGTAATAAGAATAAAGATAAAAGGCATGAATGGGCTTGGAAACATTTGCATCCATGACAAGTGCAGCTCACCCTCTTCAAAGGCACCCACAGGTAAGCCATACATTTCCCTGCTATCACTGCACCCCTTGCCCAGACATCCCTTACCACCTCATCCACTCACATGGCCTAGGTTTGAATTCCCCCAGAAACACCCCAAATCCAATGAGCATTAGCCCAATAGGACGTCCTAGTGTTTCCTCCAAACTTGTCTTGTAGATTAGTATAATGTCTTTGAGCACTTGTCTGGGTGAAGGAGGTTTTATGCACATGTTTAATAAACTTGATGGTTAGATGTGATTGACATTGCTATGATCCCTATGACTTATGAGCCCATGGAGGGCATATCCGTTGATGTTGCAGGGCCACACCCGATGGACAAGTACACATGGGGAGATGATTATTTCGGACCTCCATGGGGCTAAAATCCCACCAGATGGACGTTGAGACACCAGCAGGGGGCAGAGACAGATCAGAGGATTGCATCAGAGAGAGAGGAGGACGTTTCACCAGGGGCATCCTGGCAAGCCTAGACCCAGGGGGGTTTCCCTTTTCATCATGATGTAGGCCTTGGAAGGCCCATGACGTCACCCAAGTCACCCATGAAGTCATCCACCGTTTCGAGAGGTTTTGGAGGCAATTTTGTGCCAAGTGGAACATGTGGCAGGCTCCTGCGGCCCAAGAAGGCCTAACATTTTGCTCCAAGAGGCCAACTTTGCCCAAAAAGGGCCTAACGTCACCTTAGCAGCTTGATTTAGAGTTCAATTATGACATTTAATGTAAAAACTGGTTATTATTTGTAATTGGCCATGTCGGCCTTTTTGACCTAATTTTGGTCTTTGGTATTGTATAAATAAGGGGAAATTACCTCTTATTTTTCATCATCTTTCACTCACACTTGTGAGGACTGAAATTTGCGCCCTCCTTAGGGTTTCTTGGCTGAAATTTTAGGCCCACTTGTTGAAGGAGGCTAAATTTGGTGTATTTTGGCAAGCTTCTTGGTGGATGTGTTCAAATAGGGATTTTCTTGATTATTCTTGGTGAATGTAAGTGAATTTTTTGCAATTCTTCTTAATTGAATGGTTATGGTTGTATTTATCTTGCATTTACATTCAAGATTATGAAATTGCTTGATTAAACCCTAGGAAGACTAGCTTCAAAAGCCTCCACCTACTAGATATTGTCAAAAGGCCATTTTTATTGAAGCATTGAGCTAAGGCCGTGCCATTGCAACGCCTTAGTGTCCATTGCTTCATCTTAGCTGATTTTTTACTTCATTATTGAGTTAAAAAGAAAGGAAATCTACTAAGGCTTAGGGTTACCTACACCTTACTAGCCGATTTCCCCTAGGGTTTGATAATTGGAGCCTTGGATTACCAACACTCCAATTGATCATTCTCTCTTGTCTTTGGCTCTCCATTATCATTTTACTCCATTTGCCCTTAGAAAGTGTTATCGCACAGTTTGTAGCTAGGTCAAAAGGCTAAACGATAAAGGCCAAACTGGCGTAACAAGAACCTACCCCACCCAATGTCACCACAATGGGGAGGTTCTTTCTATTCATGGAGGTTAGGCCCAGGGGAGACGTCGTCGGTGACCTGGAGTTTTGGAGAGGCTAAGGTATAAAGGTCAAAGTGAAAATCCCTATTCACAGGTCACCACCAAGAGCAGATAGTCCGGGTAAACAACCAAAAATGAAGTGTAGGCCCAAATGAGAACACCTACCCGGAACAAAGCAACAAAAGACTAATACAGGCTATAATTCAAAGGGTTAGTACTTAATATAACTATCTGATAATACATAAGCAATAGATATTGACGAGATCAGTGTTTATAAATATAACAATGAAATAATATCAATTCATCAATATATACCAAGATGATGTAGCAATCAATGTGTCAAATCAATCCTTTATTCAATAAATGCTCTTAAACCATCATCTAATTGCCTATGAAGAAAACTTGTTGCATCAAGATGGAATAACCAAGGATGACGTCAGCCTTATTAGGGTTAGTAGTTGGTTAGGGTTTCAATTTGTAAGAGTTTGAAAGTGTTTTGGCCACTTATCACTTCAATGTTGGAGTTCTGAGATCAGTGCCTAATGGGTAAATGGAGTCAAGTTAAGGAAGGACGCAAAGGTTGAAGGGAAAAGGCTAAGAACTAGAGGGAAGGGTTCTAAAGTGATGCTATGGCAGGGCCCTAGAAACAAAACCCTAGGGGAAAGAGGCTCACTCTGGTGTTGCTAAAGCAAGGCCTCGTGCTCTTTCCTCCTTCCTTAGGTTTAACTTAGCAAAACGGCTAGCATCAAGACACAAGAGTGAGATGAGGGAGGGTGTTGCTAAAGAAAGGCCCTATCACCAAACCCTAGAAGCAGGATGACCCTAGGTGTAGATAACCTAGGGCTGGGACGTCTCCTCCTTCTTGACCTTTAAAGGGTACGACTATCTTAGAGGAAGAGAGAAATGAGAGTGTAGCTATGGCTAGGCTCTTCCTTTCTCCTTCAATGGATGAAACTTTCTCTTTTAGGGGACATGAGATAACGACCTACTTGTGTGTTTATCCCCTAGGGTTTTAAATCAACAAAGTTTATAAACAAATGCAAGAATATAAATCTACAACCATTCAATCAAGAATTTTTGTAGAAAAAACACTTACATATCATCATGAAATAGCATTGCAAACCCTAGTTGTAAACCTTCCTTCAAGAGAAATGTCAAAAATGCCAAGAAAAGCCTTCCTTCAACAAGTGCACCTCACTCCAAGAGAACAAATACCCAACTAGGGTGCAAAAATCAGATCTCACTAGGAGAGTGAGTGTTGTGTTATTTAAAATGAGGATAAAACTCCTCAATATATACTATATCAATAACCTTTAATTAAATTTAGGTCATAAAAAATAGCCAACAAGGCTATAAACCAAAATCATACTGTTTTTACATTAAATTGTCAAAATAAAACCCTAACTGAGTTGTAATAAAGGTAAAATCCCCTTCAAGGGAGGCGCTAGACCTTTTTAGGGAAGATGAGACATCCAGGAGCAAAACATTAGCCCCCCAGGGGCCTCTCCAACATGCCACACGTGCCACTGTTGCCCAATCTGCCTCCAAGAATGACCATGAAGTTGGATGACGTCATGGTGAGGATGGGGACGCTATGAGCCTTTCAAGGCAAACGTTCCACTGAAAAGGGATCATTCCCCCTTGGTTGGGCTCTGCCAAAGTGCCTCTGGTGAAACGTCCTCTTCTTCTCTGGTGCAAAACCTCAATCAAGCACTGTTTCGTCTCTGCCCCTCTGACGGGTCTCAGCAACCATTTGATGGGCTCTTCAGCCCCATGGAGGTCCGAACTAATCATCTCCCCATGTGTACCGGTCCAAATGGTACCTATCTGTCGAGCATGGTCCTGCACATCAAAACTACGCTCTCCATGGGCTCATTAGTCACAG
>SNQJ01S0265136.1:0-10362 GCA_010110895.2 Picea sitchensis
TAGGAATTCCCTTAGGTCAATCAAAGACTTTGTTGATCCCATCGAACATAAAGGCGTCTATATGATCCCATGTTCATGTGGTAAACAATACATAGGAGAATCAGGTCATTCCTTTAGAATTAGGATTCAAGAACACGCCGTTGACATCAAACACAATCACACTCATCCCTCAGCTCTCGCAGAACACTCAGATAAAACCAAACATCACATTTGTATTGAAGAAACCAAAATCCTTGCCAGGATAGATCACTATCACAATAGGAAATTCAAAGAAGAAATCGAAATTGAAAAACAACCTAATAATCTAAACAGAGATGATGGATGGAAAATTAGTCAAAATTGGATCCCTACCCTAGCCAATATGAATAATTCTAAATATTAATTTATAAACAATGTTCAGTCGACTCTTTTTAAATAAAAATTAATAAACAAACAAGTAATTAATTATTAAAACAAATAATTAATTAATTAAACAAACAATTATAATTTCTAAAAATTTTATAATTATTGATTTCATTTTCAATAAGTCGGCTCCTTACAAAAACTTTTCAAGTATTTATATACCTGTTATATTTTTTCCTTCATTTTTCACAAACGCTTTCCTGATGATGGACCACACTAGTTTGGTCCGAAACATCGAAAATCAAAAAACCTATGCGATGAATCCGAAAGAACTCTCTGAACAAAACAATGGTCACAAAAGCCTTTGAACAGAAGTTCCTTTTTCGTAAAATAGTCTGGACGAGACCGAAAAAGAGAGAAATTATCGCTCACCAGACACTTACTTCAAATACTTTATTGAGCGTGAAAATAGCAAGGTCTCTTAGCGATCTTTTCATATTTAGAGAGTCTGAAAAGAGCTTAAAGAGGACTCCAGGGGGGTTCCTTTTTCGTATAACCTTATTGAGCCCGAAAAAGTGATAAAATTATGCTCGACCACGTTCTCCTATTTTTTACGAGCGCAAGAACGGACAAAAACGACACTCGATGTTTTATGTAAAAACCATAAAAAACAATAAAAAACAAGCCATAACGAAGAAAAATATGTCCATAACCCTGCATTGAATAATCAAAATCATCACACCTGCAAGAAATACACTCAACATAACATTATGGATTAGGTTTAATCAATAAATAATCATAAAAACCCAAAATGATATAGTAAAAGTAAATAAAATGAGTCAAAACTCTTTTTTACCACATCATTTCACATTTTCACTATTGAGCTCCAAAACCCCCTTTTTTACCTCTGAATTTGGCGTCAATTTGCGGGAGCTACAAGAGATCATTCAATGAGTCGTCTGTAGCACTAAGGTAAGCTCTTCATCCTTGACATTTTCATGGTTTAAATTTTTTATTTCATTGGTTAATTTTTTTATTTCAAGTGGTTTTTTGAACCCTACATGTGCGTAGGCATTCTCGCAGGCAGCCCATACGGGGCCTGCGAGAATGATGTGTTCTCACAGGTTGGCTTTAAGCCACCTGTGAGGTTCTTGCACTGTGCTAATGGAGCACCTGCGAGAACCATAGAACTCAAAAAAAAATTAAATTCTTAGCCAAATGAAAAAATTCTAATGCATGAAAAAGTTAATAATCCTCCTTTTATGTTCCTTGTGCAAATATTTGACCAGCAACATGGTTCTTGAGTGCCAAGAAAGGGAACATGAAGAGGATAATGCAATGGCTGAGAATCATCCTCCCACCATAGCTTCATTGAGATATTATGGGCTCTTAAAATACTTTCGCATCCCGGGCATGAGAGCCCAAGTCAGACTACTAGAGTACTTGATCCGTAT
Source organism: Picea sitchensis (assembly GCA_010110895.2). Taxonomy (NCBI): domain Eukaryota; kingdom Viridiplantae; phylum Streptophyta; class Pinopsida; order Pinales; family Pinaceae; genus Picea; species Picea sitchensis. The sequence continues at coordinate 1,797 of SNQJ01S0265136.1, forward strand.
GTGGGATCCAGATCAACAGGTTTTCAATGTAGGAGCTCACACATTGTCCATAGACATTGAGGACATATACTTCTTGACTGGATTGTCTAGGCGTGGGTATTATGTCATCCTGACCGGTAGTAGAGGTGGTGGGTTAAAGATGAGTGAGTACTGCAATCAATACTATGTACTTGAGGCTGAGAGGAAAAAGGGAAAAGTTGTTATCTGGGGGTGCAAGACTTGACCCTCCGCACTATCATTTTTTCTATAGCTCGGATGGCCAGGAGTTCTGCTCCTCATATAGCATTACAGAGCTACTTCTAGTATGCCATCGAGTGTACTGAGCCTCGAGTATTCAACTAGGCAGATGATGTGCTTCACAGTATCAAAAGGCAATTAACCAAATGCAGGGGAGGTGAATTGAAACAATTTGGGTATGGATCTTTGTTAGTGTCCTTCTTCCTCGAGAGGGTCCCCATATTTAGACTACAGGTTGAGTGGAACCTACCGGGTCCTAGGGATCCAAGGATGTTGAGATGGTGTCGGCTGATGGCCCGGCACGTGGCAGGACCAATCATCAAGTATGACGATATTTTCTTTGACTATCTTCAAAACCAGATGTTGATGGTCGATGACTACGCTTATGCTGGGTTGGATTTCCGAGGAGATCAGGATTTAGCACTGCCTGAGGACGCTCAGTGGGGTGACCTTGGCAAGAAGTACACACATTTTTTCTTTTCAAATGTTTTTGTGAATTTTTATCATATTCAAATGTTTTTGTTTTATATGTTTATCTGAAGACTAACACAAAATGTTTGTTGATAACACAGATGTTGGACCGTATAGACCTCCTGGCACTTCTCCTATCCAGCGACGAGGAGAGGTAGCAGTAGCAGCACCACAGTATGTTGAAGATTATCAGGTGGTGGAACAGAATTTAGAGGGCCTGACAACAGACATTCCAGATATGACTCTGGAAGAGGTTCCACGATGCGATCAACGTCACACTGTAGGGGTATCAGTAGCTATGAGTCGAATGCTCCGTAGGGTTGCTAGGGAAGTCGTGTGTTACCGTGAACGTCATCCATGATGTCATTTTGTAGAATCTATAAGCTTCAAATTTTGATATTTTGGTCTTCAGACAAACTTTTTTGTACAAACTCTTTTGATCGTTATGTATACAGATGGTTTCTACCAGTTCACTTTATAATGTGTGAATTTTGATGTGTTTAATTTATAAGTGGTTCAAATGTTTGTCCAATACATAATTAGCCAATGCATCTGTTAATGTATTAAGACATCTAGGAATATGTTGATATTCAATGTGATCAAAATAACGTTCCAAGAGGCGAATTCGCAAATACACCCGTAATAAAGTAGGACATCGAATAGAGTAGATATTACTTAATTGTAGTACTACAAGCTGCGAATCAAGTCGCACAACCAAATGACGAATTCTGAGTGAGATAGCATCAACTAATAATTCAATAATGGTGCTATACTCTGCTATGTTGTTGGTTGCACGGCCAAGACATACACCTCGTAAAGATATAAGTTCATTTGTTGGGGCATAGATTACCCAAGCAGCGGAAGCTAGGTTCCAAGTACTACGGCTAGCACCATCAGCGAAGCCAATATAGGGTAGAAAAGACTCCGACATCTGGCAATCAAACACAACGTCACATAATGGCAGAGACCAGATAACGTCAAAAGCAAACTAAAGTAACACACATAAAGTATGATACATAAAATACAAATACTTGTGCACAAATGATTTATGCATAGTAATTCTTCAAGTACAACCAATTTCTAGGTTCACTCAAAGGGATACCATCGTAATCGACCAGCTCATATGCTCCTTTTTCCAAAACTTGGCAAACAATATAAGGACCTCACCACATTGGTTCGAATTTCCCAACTCCTAACGCATCTCGATCCTGTTCATAGAGAAGAACAAGATCACCTTCAGAGAAAACGCGAGGCTTGACATGCTTGTCATACTGCGCCTTGACACGTTTCTTCTAGGCTTCTATTACTATAGTGGTGTCACTTTGAGTTTCATCTAATCGCATCAGATACAATAGATATTCTTCTTCAGTAGAAGTATTGGGTAAGAGTTCGACAGCTAGCTTTAGAGAGGGTATCTCACATTCTATAGGAAGAATGGCTTCCACACCATAGACTAATTGAAAAGGCGTAAACCCAGTAGCGGATTTAACGAATGTCTGGTATGCCCACAATGTCGAAAACAACATCGTGTGCCAGCTTGTTTTATGAATTCTTATCATCCGTCGAAGAATAGTTATAAGAACTTTGTTGATTGCTTCGACCTGGCCATTAGCTTGCGGATAATAGGGTGTTGAGTTATCATGACGAAGACCCAACTTTTCTATAAGTTCAGACATCATAAAATTCCTAAAATGACTACCGTGATCAGTAATGATAGCTTGGGGAACACCAAAACGAGCTATGACATGGTTAAAAAGAAAAAACGTTGCAGTCTTTCCAGTATTATTGAATGTTGGCATCACCTCGGCCCATTTGGTAAAGTAATCAACAGCTACAATGATGTAACCATGCCCCCCGGCCGAGTGAGGGTGACATGTCATGAAATCAATGCCCCATTTCGTAAAAGGACCAACTGAGACCACAGGATGAAGAGGAGCAGGATGTGACCGAATTTTCTGACTGTAGGTCTGGCAGGCATGGCATTTATGAACGGCAGTAATGCATTCGTTGAACAAGGAAGGCCAAAAATACCCTGTGCGTAAGATCTTCTGGGCAGTAGCATACCCAGACATATGACCACCACATGCTCCAGAATGGCAGTCATTCAGAGCTTTCTCAGCTTCATCAAACATCATACAACGTCTTAAAACAGAGTTAATTCCCCGACGGTAAAGAGTATCACCGAGGATAATGTATTAACGAGCTTGATAGCGTATGCGTCGACGTTCAGTACTAGACAAAGCAGGCCAGAAAGTCTGGGTTTGGAGATATATAATGATATCCCCATACCAAATATCATCAGTGCTAATAAAGAAAAGAGATTCATCGGGCAATGAATCTACTGCTACATTTTCCGTGGCAGAGTGAGGAAAATCACATATCAACTCAGCAAAAACTAAGGATTTCTTAGACGTGGCACGATCAAATTCCAAGTCGAACTCCTGTAGTATGACAATCCATTTGGAGTATTTTCCCCCTAGCAATTGACGTGTCAAAATGTGTTGCATAGGGTTGCAATGAGAAATCACTATAGTTTTCCGTGAGAGGATATAATGCCGGAAGCGTTGGACAGCTTGAACGGCATCCAAAGCCAGTTTTCCAACATGTTGATACTTGATTTCAGTTGATGTGATACTTCGAATCAAGTAATAAATAACATGTTCATCATGCACATCATCCTCTTGGACGAGAACCATGCCAATGGTATACTCCAAGGCAACAAGATAAAGAAAATAATCACGACTATAATCAGGAGGAAAGAGAAGTGGAGCTCACGTGAGGTACAACTTCAAAGCCTCAAAAGCATTGTTGGCTACGGTATCCCAAACAAACTCGGAATCTTTCTTTAACAGTCGCGTAAAACCACGAGTAATCTCGGCGTAATTAGGGATGAAACGACGAAGAAATTTTTCTTTCCCTTGCAAAATTTGCAACTGGCGCAGTGTAGAAGGAGGAGGGAGATTAAGAATCACCTGAACCTTAAGAGGATCCACCCTGATCCCTTGACGTGAAATGATGAAACCTAGAAGACGGTCGTATTCTACACAAAAAACACATTTATGAGGATTTAAATGGATACGATAGAACCGACAACGAATGAAAATGGCTCGGAGATGAGTGGGGTGATCGACACAGTGCAAAGAATGAGCTGGTAAATCATCCAAATAGGGTTGAACGATATCCTTTATATCATGAAAAGCATAAGACATAGCACGTTGAAACGTCGTGCCAGCGTTCTTAAGACCGAAGGGAGGTTTCCTATAGGAAAAAGTACCCCAAGGACAAATAAAAGCAGTCTTATGTTGGTCCTCAGGAGCGATGTTAATTTGATTATAGCCAGAGAAACCATCCATGAGAGAGAAGATTTCACTTTCGGCACAGTCATCGACAATCTGGTCGATGAAAGGGGTTGGAAAGTTGTCTTTTGGACAGGCTTTGTTAATATCCCTATAATCAACATACACACGAATACTGCCACCTTTCTTATCAATTGGTACAGGGTTAGAAACCCATTCTGTCAGAGCCACGGGATAAATAAAGCCGGCTTTAAGAAGTTTTTCAACCTCGAGCTTGATAGTTGCCGCTTTACGTGGGTGAACTGGATGAAGGTGTTGTCGAACAGGTTTAGCTCCAGAGTAGGTCTTTATCTCATGTACAACAATTGCAGGGTCAATACCTGGCATCTCTTTGTAGCTCCAGGTGAAAATGTCACGAAATTATTTGAACAGAGATGTATAGGTGACGATTTCATCAGGAGAACACGAAGCTCCAATATGAACATTTTCAACTATCCCAGGTTTAACGGATATATCAATAGGAATCGTGGGAGAGATATTGCTGAGGTTCCCTTCGGCAAACACATCATGTGTAGATCCGGGAATGGTTGATATGACAACAACGATCAACTGAGTCGAAATACGTTGGTAGTTCTCAAGAGTGTGTTGTTCCAGAAAGACTATGAAACAATGATGCCCATCATCCCAAGGGGTGTCCTCCATGATGGACATGATCATCTCGTCAGTGGGAAAGATAACACGGAAAGGATCGGGACACAACTCATCAAGAGAGGGTGTAGAAGGTGTTGTCGATTGAATGGCGTGATAAGCAGACTCAACCGGACTTAACCCCATGACGTCGTCGAAACGAGTGTGATCTCCAGGGTCAGGGACTATCCAAGGGTTGGAGGACACAGGAAGTTCATGTGGTACATTGGAGATCATATTGATAGAAGCGACGGATGGGCATGGAACATCGGGTGGCGGAATGGGGAAAGTACCCATCAACGAAGAGTCCTTTAAAAGGCCTACACCGACATTCTCGTAACCCGTCGGGGTTTTAGCTATAAACGGCATGTTGCCAGTACGAGTATTGGAATTTAAGAAGGCAAGTTGGTCAACAGTAACTACCTTTCCTTGATGAGGAAAACGTACTACATAGAAAAGTGTTGACACAACCGCATGCATGGAATCTATCCNTCATTTAAGGGAGGAGAGCCAATGGCTTTCCAACAAGTAAAATGCATTACACATGTAGAGGCTCCCTCATCGATAACAGTTCGGAAAATGTTCTTGTCAGAGAAAACAACTTGTATCTGGAACGCAAGCTGAGGGGGTAACCTTGGAATATGATCTTCCAAGTCAAAGACTATTAAATTCATATCAGTTGGATCAATGCCACCTATAGCTTTCAACAGTGCCTTTCGATGTGCAGGACAAGACTGAAGGACTTCAAGGGCTGACATTGTTGAAGGTGCCTAGGCCAGATCTTCAACAATGCTGTAGTTCTGGGCCACACGAGCATCAGGATTGAAACTCGATTTCCTAACGACATCTTTTGGGGGTGGTCGCAGTACTGTATCAAGACTCGATTGTTCAAGATGAAGAGGACCGTTTGTAGGTGGAGTCGGTGGAGAGGGTTGTACCAAAAGCAGGAGGTAAATCATCAACTTTCTCCTTAGACAGAGAATAATCTTTGGCTCTAGTCGTGAGTGCAACATTGTTTGGCTTAGAATCGCCGGTACACATCAAAACATATGATGTCGTAGAAGTAGATGGTTGGTCATGGATGACCAACTAAACCTGTTGTTGAGACGGGAAGGGTTGGGACAAGACTGTCGGCGTAGATGGTTTTGGCGTTCCTTGAAGGAACTTAGTAACCTCGGCACGTCATGGACAATCCTTCATGTAGTGATCGTCACCACAGATAAGGAAACGGTATCGTGGTTTGCACTTATCCCGATCTTCAACAGGAGGGGTTTTAGTTTGCTCTGTTTGATTATTATTTTTGCCCTTCTTATTCTTGCCTCTCCCTTTTTTCGATTTATTTTTACCAGTCGGGGTAGATTGAACGGCGTTCACCTCAGAAGTTTTATTGGTGGAAGTGGCAGGAGACGGAGCATTTTGAACATTAGAAGAAGTAGACTTAGGGGTTGTACTTGAAACAAAATGTGAATGGGCTTGGGCAATACCAATCACACCGTCAACTGCATGCGAGGCAGCTGGAGTAGTTGAAGTGTTGGAAGTACCAGGATGAGGTAATTCAGGTAGAAAATCGTAAAGTTTTCCCATTTGTGAATAAACGAGATCAAGATATTGAGCACGACTTATAGCCTGCTCCTCCATAACAATGCCACCCATGGCAATGTCTTTACCAATTTCATTCACAAAGGATTTCGTAAACCATTCTGCCAGTAACTGATCAGGGAGTTCAAGTTTAATGAGACGTCGTCTCCTTCGCCACTCATGGATATGATCTTATTTATGAGTGCCTTTAGTTTGTTTGAATGAAGTCAAAATCTCAGTCCCAATATCATAACGGATCGGTAACTGGTAATGTGTAAGAAAATCCATAGCTAGGGTGTTAAAATCAGAGAAGAAACCTCGTGGCAATTCAATATACCACTTCGCAGCAAAACCAGTAAGGGTTCGTTGAAAAAGATGTAAACGAATAGAGTCATCCATCAACGAGTTGGATGAACACCATAAGTGAAAAGTCATAACATGATTGTTTGGGTCCTCTCCCACTTTGCCATCAAATTTAGGAATGTCTGATGGAAGCTTGGCTGGAATAACAGGCCATTGGGGAGAGTGATGAATAGGATCATTTAGAATCCTAGACAAGTCTGGCAAATCCAAAGTAGCAAGAAAAGGTAACTGTCGATTCACCTGCAGGTACTAGTGACTTTGGGGTGGAATCCCTGTTGGCAAACCAGTACGATCGTATGCAGTCTGCCCATAGTGGGAAGACCTTGGCTGATTCAGTGGTGGTTGGAGAGGATAGTAATTCCAAGGATGGTAACCTTGAGTTTGAGTAGGGACCTGAGTTTGAGCATTGTGACTCTGACCCCAAATGGGATTGGGTATACCTAGATATGGTTGGCCTATAGTAGGGATAGTCTACTGCCCCCCAGTCGTTTGAGGAAGATTTTGTATCATCTGATTCCAATACTGTGCCAAAGCAGGAGGTATATTTTGTCCAAAAGGTGGGGTTGGTCCCCCTATAGTAGGTGGAGTTCCAACCGGAAGTTGTGTGTCAATCGTAGGTTGTGTAATAAGTGGATTGTGTCCGGTAAGAGGAAATGGAATCGTACCACCTTGTCCACCAACGTGAATCTACAAGTTTGATGTAACGGACGGTATAGTGCCACTAGGATGAGGAATGCCAGAAGGAAATTGAGGGAGTGTCGAAATAAAACTGGGAATAGGGTGCCCAGGAAAAGGAGGACCACCTGGAGAACCGGCTGGGGTTTGCGGAGGTGTTGGATTGGAAGCATTCAACGCATGGTAACTGGGTGGTAGTGTCAAGTTGACATCAGTCATTCGCTAGGTATTGATAGGAGCAAGACTAGCTACAGTAATCCCGGTTGGGACACTCGTAGTATTCGTGAGATGGGCCATCTCATCAGGGAGAATAAAGTGATAAGTGGTATTCACCGGTACAGTTTTTGTCTCAGAAAACACCACAGGGTTGATTTTGTAGACTGTAGGTGAATCAGGACCAAAAAGGACCCTTCGAAAATCACCTGACCAAAAAGGATCTTGGCCTTCGACACCGGGAACAGGCCCAACGGCTGATCCAGAAGATGTAACAACTGCTTCTCTGGAAGAATTTAATCGCACAAATGGTCGTTCACCACGATGAATGCGAAAGTCCTCTCTAGTATTGGTAATTCTAAAAGGTTCTAAAGAGTCAGTTGATTCCACTTGTGGTGTGGTGACAACTAGGACTTCACTTGTTTCCACGTGTGGTGGGGTGACAACTGGGACTTCACTCTGATGAGGAGAGCCCTCAGGTGTACTGGTAGGCAAGGGTTGAGAAACGTCCAGATGCTCTAGAGATAAACCTTACATTCTACGTGAATGGCATGGAGGAGCTATTGTAAACGAGTGACAAGCTCAGTGAAGAAATTCCTATGTTCAACTTCGAGAAACAAACAACACGTGCTAGTAAACAAAATCTAGGAAGAAATCACCAAGCAAACAAGACCTTCTAATTTCGAAGCCAATAGTTGGTGATGAAATCCAATGTCGCAACAATGAGATGAGAAGGGGCGGGGCTAGAGTGGAAAAGTTACGCTGATGACCTTCTTAATGGACTTATACCCTGGTGCAAGCTCCCACACATCATCATGGGTATACCCTCCAAGGAGCCCAAGTGAGTTTGATCAACGTCAATTCCAGGTACCATGAAGACTTTCCTCTCCACAGTCACCTTGGGTAAGAACCTAGAGAAATAGGCCACTAAGGTCACCACAAACAACAATAAAGCCTGGGGGAACAGTCGACAGTCTGATCCACACGCAAGGGAAGGGTATCTAGCCCAAAATCAACTCAAAAGGCTTCCACTCATCATTGTGGGT
>SNQJ01S0265139.1:0-12092 GCA_010110895.2 Picea sitchensis
ATAATTACAAATAATGGCCTAAAGCCGACATAATTAAAATAACATTACTAATCTAAATTACAACTAATGGCCTAGAGCCAACATAAATAAAATAGCATTACTAATATAATATGCCCCAATTAAGGGGTAATGAGCCAATATTAGGGCTTAACAGATAGGGCCAATTGCATACATGATAGCATTTATTTCATCCATCATAGTGCATAATGCATTTAATGTGTCATTATTAAAGAAATATCTTCCTGAACCTAACCACATAATTGATTGGAATGTGATGCAGGTCGAGCACGAAGGGGATTTCCGGGTGAAACTAGTACGCATCCTGGACTGGAAAGTCAAAGTCATCAGGAACAAATCCATAGGGTTGGTAAAGGTTCAATGGAATTTTTATGTTCCTAATGATTCTACATGGGAGCATGAAGAAAGCATGCGCGAAGAATACCCAAACATTTTTTACAATTTTGAAGAAAATGGAATGCAAGACTCCATTTTGAGAAGTTAGAGTTACGTAACCACATCTTAGAGTCCTATCCAACTATGTTAGGGACCCTGATAAAATAATGGCTCATTCCTTGGGTTAGACCTAATAAATGGATAGTACATCCCTTGGACTAGATTTGATAAATGAATGGTACATTCCTTGGGTAGGTGAGTTGAGAGGAATAAGATATTATGGTTGGAACTGTTGTTGGAGTTGTGAATTCACAGAATTTGTTTTTCTAAGTATTGTGATGTAAATTTACATATATATATATATATATCAACATAGTGTGTACTGAGGAAAATGCACAATTGTAGGGGAGGGGGAATGTAATAAACCCACTATAATCCCTAGTTTAATTAATTCTTAATGTATATATAATATGTGGCTACGACCAAGCGATGTAATATGTGAATTGTATTTATAAATGTTAATAAGAAAATGTGATATCAGTTGCTAAGGGGACATGGATAGAAATGGGGGTTGAATTAATCCACAAGAGATGGTAAGGTCTAGGATAATGGCCAAGAGAGGGTCCAAGGGGAATTACCCATGTATATTAATTCAACCCATTATCCTAAAATTTCTATTGGTATGTGAACCTTCTAATTTATGATTGAGTGTTCCCAAATCCAATCATTGAATACATGTAATAGGGTGGGTGTGAGTGGTCACATCCAAAATTTATTGGGAACATGGAGGCTGAGTACAATCAGCTTGGGGAAGTGTGTGAATCAATCAAGTAAGACAAAGGAGAGGAAATTTGTATGGGTTGGGACAACAATTTTACACATTGAGTTTTGGGGCATGAGAAGCAAGGAGAAAGAAAGAAAGAGAGCTTGGAGCTAGTGCAGCCATGGAGAGAGAATTCTATAGAATCTTGGCGTGTTTTTGGAGTGTATTGGAGTTGATTACTAAAGAGAAAAGTTCTTGGCCATAAAGACTGAACTCTTGAGTGATATGCACTAAAACAACAAGTGCTTGTTGTTGTTTGATGGTAGTCTTTCCTAGTAGTGAGTTCCCTTGAGTTCCCAATAGAGAGATTCCTAGATACATGTGCAAAAGAGACTTTGATAAATGAATGGGATGCCCGAGGGACTGGGATCAGTGAAGAAGTATATTCCTTGGGTTTGGAAGGTCAAGAGGAAGAGATTTGGTGGAAAATATGGATAGTTGTAGGAGAATATCAATGGGTTGCGAGTTTTATGAGTTGTTAGTGGACAGTGAGATTCCACCCTCTTTTATGGATTACTAGCCTCAACTTAGGGGTGGCTGGCTATTGAAATTTGGATTAGTCATTCTATGTTTGGGTGGAATGTTCGTCCCAAGCAGCTGGTTGCAATACTATTTTGAAAGATAAGTGTTTTATCTTGTTGTTGTGTTATTTTATGAGTAAAATCATTGTGCATGAACTTTGTGTAGTTGGAAATGATTTATATGTTTTTGCGTTGAATTATTAGAAAACATTCATATTGATTTTAGTATGTTGTAGATCCATCAAGTGAATGGTATCAAAAAATAGTCAAATTTTTATGTAATTCATAGTTGTAATCTAAAGGAAATTATTTTGTTGTTAAAATTTCATTTTTTATGAGTATTTCACACTGTAGTGTCCCTCGGTTGGGTTGGGGGATGTTACAAAAACCAACAAAAAAAACAACAAGAAACACTTGTTGATATAGTGCAACTCACCCATGAGTTCACTCTTCAAGATTAACAACCTGGATCTTCAATTTCCAGCTGCAAAATGCTCCAAAAACAATCCATCATGCTCCAGAATTATCCCAACCTTGTTGTTCTATATCCCAAGCTCTTCTCCCCTCTTATCTACTTGTTGTTCCTGTAAAACTGAATGTGTAAAACTACTTGTTACTACCCATACAAATTTCCTCTCTTTCCCTAAGACAATCAACTACTCACGTTTCCCAATGTTGATTGTACCCTAGACCCATACTCTCCAATAACTATAGGAAGTGACTCTCACACCCACCCTATGATAGGTATTTAATGATTGGGCTCTCATACACTCAACCAGAAAATAGAAGTTTTCCCCAATTGATAATAAAATTCAGAAAAATGGGTTTGAATACCCATAAATTATTTCCCTTTGATCCCCTCTTAAGAAATCTCTAGGAATCCCCCTCTCTTTTGTATTAATCAGCCTCCATCTTTGTCCATATCCTAGTAGTTGGTATTACATTATATTTATTTACAATTCAGGAAAATACATTTCTCATTTACATTGCTTGACCATAGCCACATTTATATATACATTATGCATTAATTAATCCAGGGATTATAGTGGGGATATTACATTCCCCCTCCACTAAAATTGTGCATCATCCTTGATGCACTTCACCATGCCAAAATACATATAAAAATTTACATCACAATACTTCGAAAATAAAATATTTTTTTTCAATTTTTACCCTCCAACAGTAGTCCCAACCATAATCTCCCATTCTTCTCAACCTGTTGACCCAAATAATTCACTCCCTTCACTTCCTTCATTCCATCGGGATACACCATTCTTTTATTATGGATATCAGCATAGGAAACCAAGAATTTCAGAGATGTGTTTTTGGTAACTAGCTTCCAAAAAATGGAGTCTACATTTTTAGCTTCTATTTTCTTCAAAACTTTCAAAACATTGTGGGTATTCCTCCCACATGGTTTCTTCATGCTCCCATGTTTTATATTCAGGGCTGTAGTAGGTCCATTGAACCTTTTCCATCCCTACGAATGTTTTCTTGAGTACTTTGAATTTTTGGTCCAAGATGCATACTAGTTCCACTCGGAAATCCCCTTCGTTTTCCACCTAGATCATAGTCTAATCAATTATGTTGTTAGGGTCAGGAACATATTTATTTAATAATGACACATGAAATACATTATGAACTCTCATGGATGTAGTAAATCCTAGCATGTATGCAACAAGACCTATCTGTTCTAATATTTCAAAAGACCCACAATATCTTGCTACCAACTTCGGGCAACAACCCAATATTATCGTACTTATGTTTTCTTTAACTTTTAGGAGAAACATGTTCCCCCACTTTAAAATCTCTTAAAACTCTATTCTTATCTACATAAATCTTCTACTTGTCTTGGGAAACCTTTAAATTGTACCTGATCCTTGTCATCTACTCTTCCATTTCCTTTAACAATTTTAGCCCAATGATGGCTCTGTCTGTTGGGTTATCCCAACTCATTGGTGTGTTACACTTCCGACCATACAAATATTCAAATGGACTCATTTTTAATGAGATCTGATACCCATTATTACAATAAAAATCGACTAAGTATATATTGTCTTCCCATTTTCATGGTTGATCCATCACATACATTATGAGAATGTCTTCAAATATCATATTGGTCCTCTTTGTTTTTCCATCTAACTCTAGGTGATACGTCATACTAAGATTCAAATTTGTCCCAGATCCTTTGAACAAACCTTGTCAAAATTTGGATGTAAACTTGGAATATCTATCTAAAAATATTTCCTCAGGAACACTATGTATCTTAGAAACTTCCTTCATATAAATATTTGGAATGTTTTCTTCCTTGTGTGTTTTCTTTGCATGGATAAAATGTGTTTCCATAGTCAATTTTTCAACCACCGCTATGATGGAATCATTCTCCTTCATTGTTCTGAGCAACTTTGTAATAAAATATACCATAACCACTTCCCACTTCCATTCTGGAATGGGAAATGGTTGTATAAATCTCATTGGATGTTTGTGCTTTGTTTTCACCTTTTGGAACTCTAGACACCAAGCTATGTAGTTATCCACTTCTTTCTTCATACCTAGAAAAAAGTATTGGCTCCTTATGACTGTAATGGATTTATGATATTTTAGGTGCCCAACATATGGCACATTATTCATTTCTCTCAGCAATATATCTTTCATCTCCATGGAATTTGGCACATACACCTTGCCTCTGTAGAAGAGGAGTCCATCCAATTTTAATTCATAATACTTAAATTTATATTGTAAATTACCTTGCTGTAAGTTTTCTTTTATTTGCAAATAGTGTTGATCTGAATTTGTTCCTTTGATAATTTTATCTTTTAAATATATCTTGTACATGATAATGGATGAAATATGCACTTCATGATCTATTCTTTTGAGTGAATCAACCACTTTATTTTCTTTTCCTTTCATATGTTTAAATTCAAAGCCATACTCACTAAGAAATTACAGCCACCTAGTTTTCCTATCATTTAATGTTGGTTTTCCAAATAAATGTTTCAAACCATAGTGGTATGTTATTAGCTCAAATATCCTCCTCATGAGGTAACGTCTCCACATTTTTAATGCATGTACAATTGTTGTTAATTCTAGATCACGAGTAGCATAATTTCTCTCATTTTCTTTTAATTTTTGAGACTCATAGCATACCACATGATATTTTGTATTGAGGACTCCACCGATACCTTCCTTCATGCATCCGTGCACACTACAAAGCCTTCATCTATATCTACAATATTTAATATGCATTCACTTGCCAAAAAAAAATTCAATTGTTGGAAACTCTCTTCACATTTTGGAGTCCATTTGAACTTCACTCCCTTCTTTTGAAAGGAAGTGATTGGGCTTGCAATCTTTGAAAATGATTTTATGTATCTTTGGAAATAACCCGTGAGACCCACAAATTATCTGAACTCCATCACATTTCTTGGCATTGGCCATCCTATAACGACCTCTATATTCTTGGGATCAACTACTAACCCATCTGTTGAAATAATATTCCCCAAGTAATGGATCTTGTTTTGATAAAATATGAAGTTACTTAACTTGGCATACAATTTATGCTCCCTTAAAACCTTTATCACCATTATCATATTATCCTCATGCTCCTCTTTAGACTTAGAGTAGAGGATAATTTTATCTAAGAAAACAATTACAAACATTTCCAGGTACTCCCTAAACACTCCATTCAATAGACACAGAAAAATAGTTGAGGCATTTTATAGTCCAAATGGACCTACCACGAATTCATAATTCCCATACCTTCTTCTAAACATTGTCTTTCTAATATCTTCTTCTTTTATCCTCTCTTGATGATAGTTTGATCTCAAGTCAACATTGGAAAATATTCCTACACCTTTCAGTTGATCAAATAAATCATCAATCCTTGGCAAGGGATATTTTTTTCTTTATAGTGACCTTATTCAATTTTCTGAAATAAATACACAACCTTAAGGTCCCATATTTCTTCTTCACAAAACTAAATGGGGATCCCCAATGAAACACACTTGGGCGTATATACCCCTTCTTCAAAATTATCCTCTAACTACAACTACAACTCTTTCAGTTCTGGTGTGCCCATTCTGTAAGGTGTATTGGACACTGGGGAAGCTCCTGGAATCAAATCAATTGGGAAACATATGTCTCTCTTTGTTGTCAATCCTAGGATTTCCTCAAAAGAATCTTCAGAATATTTTAAGATTGGATGGTTTTCAAGACTTGTCAGTTTATCACTAGCTTACTCTTCCAGGTGGGCTATAAAAATATGACATCTCTTTCTAAAACTCTTTTTCAACTTCATTGATGAAATTTCTCTAGCAACTACACCTATCGAAATCCATTGAATCTTGCATTGCTTCCATTTCTTTTCAAGACAAGTTATTGTCTTGTTGTAATAGTCTAGGACATCATGGTATTTTTCCAACCAATCCATGCCAATTAGATAGTCATATGAACCCAGAGATATAATTTTCACATCTACCTTTTTGTTGAGTCCATTCATGTTTATTGGGAAATATTTAGCCAACTCATTGATCTTTTTCTTAGCCTTGTGGATAACTAAAATAACCAATATTTCTTATTATTACTCCTCTGCAAGTGAAATATTCAATAATATTAGAGTTTATGTAACTATGGTTAGCTTGATAATCAATTAAAATTGATGTGGGATGGTTATAAATATTACCTTCCACTTCAATCATGGGGGATTGATACTCTTCTTGCTTGTTTTCCTAGACTGCATAAATATTGGCATGCTTACCCCCATATCTTCCATAGTTTTATCCTCTTGAATGTTGTGTAAAATCTTCATTATTTCTCCTTTGTGAGGGAAATCCCTATACAAGTGATTCCCCTCACATCCCCAACATTGTACAGGTTGTTTCCTTGGCCTTTTCCCAAAAGGATCTATTGTCTTGTGTTCATTTTGGGTTGACTGGCCTTGTTGATTTGCTTGATATTTATTCTTGAAAAATTGTGTCTTAAAGCCTTTCTTCATTTTCTCTTTATTTCCTTTCATATTTTCATTCTAATTCTTTTGAAATATTGGCCTCCCTCTGCTCTTCTCATAGAGATTCATTTCTCTCCTTATGTTCCCCTTCAAAGTTCTGGGGTTATCTTAGTGTATCTTGTCATTGTAGAAGGAGGGTAACCCACTCAAAAACCATTGGAGTTTGACCTTCTCATCCTTTATGAAGTCAACATACTTCAATAATTCAAAGAACCTATTCTAATACTAATACATTTTCATGCTTCCCAAATTGAGTTCCAATAACTCTTTCGTCTTCCTCTCATAGTAATACTCAGAAAAATATTTCTCTTGGAAATATCCTTTTAGCTGCCTCCATGAGACCCTTTTATCATCAAGATGCTTGGATTTCTTAAGTTGGTCCCACCACATGGTTGCCTTTCCTTGAAGGTAGTATGTTTCAATTATGGTTTCTACGTTGGAGGGGTAATCATGTAGCTGGAAATATTTCTTCATTTCCAACAGATAGGCCTTGGCCTCTTATCCCTTCCTGTGATCACCATTGAAAGTTGGTGTCTTGATCTTCTTGGATTAACCTTGCAAGATGTCTCCCTTGGGCCTTCTACTCTGTCTCCTGACTGTTGGACACACCGACCACACTGAGAGGGGGGGTGAATAGTGTAGGAATCTTTTTCCACTTCTTTACAAAACACCTTTGTTAGCAATCACCATTTACTCAATATTCATTACTTTCATTTATAACTAATTGTTTGTATGTAATCAATAAACCATCACCATAAATAAAACAAGGCACACAAGATATATGTACAAGTTTCTTTTATATTATGGACTACGATCCTTGGGGGTTATCAACATCAACTGAAAAGAGTAGCAAATACACAAGAGCGCCAACTCTTAATCCAAGACTCAGCTTGCATATCTGAGCACCAACTGAGATGTGAGAAATCCAATCCTCAAGTACAAGACACTTCTTGTAAAAAAAAACAATTCTTCCAACATGTACGTGACCTTTAAATAGTGCATCATGCATATGTATGTGACCTACCTATACTGCAACATGCATATGTATGTGTTCTTCCTTTTGTTAGCCTGTGTACACCTCCAAAAAATAGGGTTTCTGAAAAATTCAACCTTCTGATCCTTCAGACCCTTTCTGCCTCTTTCACATCCACTTGTGACCTGTCAATGTATTCTTCCTGTCACTACTCAATATTTACCATCACCAATAAAAAACATATATATACCATCCAACAAATATGCATGCTCCCCATGCATACATAATCACAGATCATGGATATATCACAATCAAAACAAAACTGAACTACTCAACCAACCAACTACCATATTTAGACATCAATACAACTATACAAGGAATGCCTCAAGACTTCACCATATCATGAGAAAGTATAAACATCAATACAATATGTACCCATACCAAAACCTCTGTAGCATATATAAACCTATAGAATGTTGGTCTGGAACTTTCTTCAGACTTCAGGAACCTGGCATCATCGACCACTCAAATATTCATAATTTTTTCACCTATACGCACTCTTCCTTTACTGCATCCTGCATATACATCTGCCTTACTTCACTGCAGCTCACATATGTATGTGCCCTAGCTCACTGGAGCCCATGTACCCCTTTAGAAAACTAGGTTTTTTTGAACCTTCAAAACTTTCGACGTAAAAACCTTTGACTTACAGAACTTTTGATTCATCCATGAGTACCTGAAATCAATATTTCACCATAATAGATCTTCAATATACTCAATAGCTTCCATCGTAAGAGACCCTTACTCACTTATTTATACTTCTCCAAGTAGCTTCCTCATCTAACCAAATTCCTTATTTTTGGGGCTAACCCACTTCTAATCACTTGTCCACTTATAACTACTTTCTCCACAAATAATAACTTCTCCACTTTTAGTTGCAACTAATTTTTTTTTTTTTTTTCTTGTTGCAACCGCTTAACCCATGATTAACCACTTTGACTAGTCAACTTTAGTCCAGGAGATTCTAGAATAATTTGACTTCTTTGACCTTCTAGGGGCGTCTAGAAAACACATGAGGGTTCTCCAACTTCACATGTATATAACTCTCTAAACGTGAGGAGTTATGTGACATTCCACATATCTTTGGAAATGACATGATGAACACTATCCATCTAGAATAGTCTCACTTACAAATTCACTGATATTCATTACATTATTCCACAATCAACCTTGTGTTCCTTAACCACACATCTAGGATGACTCAACCACTTAACCATTTGGACTTCACAAAGAATCTTCATGTGAGGGAATCAACCTTGGGTTCCTTAACCACACATATAATATGACTNAATTTGACTTCTTTGACCTTCTAGGGGCTTCTAGAAAACACATGAGGGTTCTCCAACTTCACATGTATATAACTCTCTAAACGTGAGGAGTTATGTGACATTCCACATATCTTTGGAAATGACATGATGAACACTATCCATATAGAATAGTCTCACTTACAAATTCACTGATATTCATTACATTATTCCACAATCAACCTTGTGTTCCTTAACCACACATCTAGGATGACTCAACCACTTAACCATTTGGACTTCACAAAGAATCTTCATGTGAGGGAATCAACCTTGGGTTCCTTAACCACACATATAATATGACTCAACCACTTAACCATTTGGACTTCACAAAGCGTCTTCTTGTTAGGGATTTCACTATAAGGGGACCACTTTCGAGTTCATCCATTTGGTACATCCTATCAACCATGATAAGACAAAATATATCAACCTTTACATCATCCTATCTATACATCAATCCATATGGAACATTAACCCATGATAACACATCACTATGACACCTCATGACATTATCCATTAGACATCAATTACATATATGACCACATGATCCAACAATCATTACATCAATGATACAATGACAATGCTTGACATCAATCCTTTGACATCAATGACAACATAATGCAACATTGACAAGGACACACATGGGTTTCTCCTTGGACATGAACTAGAATGAGCTCTCATAATGGATTTCTTTGGGGAATGATGGTGCATTCTCCTACTCCTTGATTTCCTATCATTCACATGCCCATCCCTTCTACTATGGGATTTGTATGTTTTCATTTGTCTAGCACTAGCTTCAGGATTTGTGCAAGAGTCCTTATTGGATTGCTTCTACAACATGTTCAATCTCTTAATTATCTCCTCTTGAGCCCTCATAATATTTTCATTATCAGCTCTATATCTCTACACTTCTCTATGTAGGATTCTCATAGTTACAATATCTTTCTTGTCTCTCTTTCCGTTAGAATCAGTCTCAACATTTCCCATGCTAACATGCAAACCTATGAACTCCTCTTCATGAATGTAGGACCCTTGTGAAACTTCCATTACTGTGGTTTTCATATAGAAACCAAATTTCTTCTCTAAACCTCTAACTCTGTAGAAAATGTACGTGAAAACAATTTACGTTAGATGAAAGATAAATACATACACAATTCACAAAATAATGCTTAAATGTTTCTACCCTTTAATGCCACCAATCATCTTCTTTTGAGTTGACTAGAAAAAATTCTTCTCAAATTAATTTTCAAGGTTAATATATGGATTCATCTCCTCAATACCTTTCCATATACTATTTATTTTCCCAATTATGAKTTCCGAGAAGAAAKTTATGGTCTTCATATGTTTTGACCATTTTTCCTTTTTCAACCCTGCATGATACATGTGTCCTCTTTCTCTCCCAACACATTTTTAGGTACTCATAACTCAAATATGGATCCATGGATGAATTCTACAGTCCATGGGATTTCCATAGACTACTCTTTGGATCCAAAATGAATCTTGATCTAGGAGTTATTCCCTCTAAAAGAAATCAAGTACTAAATTTTTACCCTTGACCATTTTGGTTGTAACTCCCTCATACAAGCTAAGTTTGGAAAACAATTTAGCTTGCTAGAAATATCTCTCCAATATCTATCATTTTAGAAGAAAAAAATATGTGTCTTATGTTGGGCACAGGACTATTTTGAGGAAATACCTAGTTTTGTAAAGGAAGACCTAATTTTGGAGCATGCACAACAAGTGGCAAGAAAGAATCATGCAAAAAAAGAAGGAAAAGCAACATACAAGAGGAAAAGCCACATGGAAAGGAAGCAGGAAAGCCTAACCATGATAGGGTTAGGGTTTTTGATAAGGATTGTAATGGCTATAATCATGTAAAATAGTATCAATAAGAACCTAGGAGGTCTAGGTTTGTATATAAGTGGTTGTTGAGTTGATGACGATTATTATGATTGTTGAGAGACTATCCATTGTAATAAGGTTTTAGAAGAGTCAAATAAGATATATTTTGAGGGTTAGGTCATAGGATGAGGATCCTAGTGTGATCTATTCTTCCTCACAGAGGTACCTTAACCACATCATGATTGTATGATTGAATACGTAATGAGCACAACACCAAATTTTGCAGCAGATTAAATAAAATAGCAAAGAAGCCAAATATTTGTGGATGTAGCCCCAAGAGGGGGTGAACCAGGGTAAAATGTGTGTTCTATGTGATTTTTATTGAATGTTTACTTTTTGTCAATGATTAGCTTGTGAATGAATGATTAACTATATGTATTAGCATGCATGCATAAGGATAAAGATGAATGAATCTTATAAATACTTGAATCAATAACAATTTTAATTCATATAGAAAGATAAAATACACTCCTAGATACCCACTCATTCCTAGATTGCAAACACCTGGGTATTGCAGTCACCCATAAATTTATCTCGGGTGAGACTGCAATTTTCACTCTGCACGCAGCTTTGCCTTCTGGTTTACTAGGAGGGTCGATAGTTTTAGAGGTTTTTGTTGGAAATCTGTTGAGATCTGAACCTAGGTTAACCCAATAAGAAAGAAGTGAAACACTAAGCCAACATATTAGAAGGACACATAGTTTCTAACAAAATTGATTTCTAAAAATGTTGGTTAGCCCCTTAAAAATGCCTTGCAAGATGAAGACCTTCAAAAACTAGAATTTTAATGGAGAAATTCATTAAATTATTGTTGTACAGTCTTCAGATCCAAACGATTAATCTCAAAATATGTATTAATCCCAATATTTTATCTTCTTATCCTTTCCAAATCGTGGATAGTCCTTCACAATCCTATCAGAACTCTTCATCGGAACCTTCCCATAAGGAAGCTTCACTTGTTGGGTATGTGAATTTCCTGAAATTTGTAGTCTGAAACACTGACATACTCCTCTTATAAGAAACCCTCCTTAGAAAAAATATCTTTCCATGTTTCTTGACCTTTCTGAACACCCAACTCTGATTACCTATCAGGCTCTCTCTGTCATAACTTTCC
>SNQJ01S0265140.1:0-12001 GCA_010110895.2 Picea sitchensis
ATCATCATCAAATGCACATAACAAAGCAGTGCACAATCAAATTTTCAATTTCATCTAAGTATGTGGACGAGGTAACATGTGATGTAGTGCCATTAAGTGAATGTGGAATGGTCTTAGGTAGTCCATAATTATATGATCGTAAGGCAATCTTCTACAGGACAAAGAATCAATATCAATTAACCAAAGAAGGTCAAGATTATGTGGTTCATGCTCATCATGTTAAGAAAAATAAAACACTTCAAACAATGGAAAAATTAAAGAAGGCAGTGCATTAAAGCAACAAACCAATAATTGTTTCAAATGAAGTAATCGATCTTAAGCAAGAATAAGAAATGATTGTTGAATGGAAAATCAATCATAAGTTTCTTCAAGATAAGCTCATGTCGTGCAAATATTACAGGTATATCAGCTCATTTGTAGTCATCTTTTTGATGCTATCATTAGTAATGTTGTCTACATGGATGATAGTGGCTTCAATAAGATGTAACAGGGTTCAAATGGCTAACGATATGCTGTCAGTTGTCATGATTGTGTTACAGTTGATCTTGATGAGACAGGTGCACAAGACAGAGTTCAGAGACAGAGGAGAAGCTGGGTGGCCTATCCCGAGCTTGTTGACTAGTCGGTAACCTTTTGGGGACCAAAAGGTCCTTTAGTGGAGAGGTGTGATCCAAAATCGGATCCAGGAACCTAACAAGGCTCAAAAAGGCTCAAAAATGAAAGTTCTCAGAATCGGACGAAACCAATTCCATTGTGATCGTCTTGTCACACTGATTCTGCCCCATATATTCACTTTCTCAAATGGGTTCCATATGCAAGAGTTATCAAACTCTGACCATTTTTCCCAAATAGGAAAAAAGTCAACAGGTCCAGTCAAATGCTAACATCAACATGACATCAATAGTGTTGACATGGAAGAGGCAGTTGGCGACAAGTGGCAGCCTGACAAAAGGTGACTGGTCAGTGACAGGAATCCACCCAACAGTTGACAAGTGGTATTTGTTTGACAAATTGTTGGGTGCCATGTGACCCAGTCATGGGCTGCCACATGGCACCATGATATTGGTTAATGGTTGGTGGAAAATTTTTATTTGGAGTCCATGGGGATTGATCCCATGACCTCTTGAACCAGCCCAAATCTTGGAAAAGTCCCTATTACCAATGCGCCCTTGTGATTCTTGTAATACCCAACTCACTTTATTGTAAATAAAGTGAAATAAAGTTACAATGAGGCAAAAGGGGGATGGGGCTAAGCCCCAACCCATGGTCTAAACATTGCATACGACCTCAACCCAGAAAAGGGGAGGCTCCTCCTCATGCATGCACTCAAATGGATAAGCACTAGCCCAAGGATCAGGGGATATCCCATAAGACGAGGGGGGCGTGCTCCAAAAGGGGCCTAGCTCAGCTAAGGCACCCTTCTTTTAGCCTTTGATCCTATGCATGCGCATAAAGACCAGGAGCCAAGGTGCGCACCCAGCCTTAGGGGATACTCTATGTATTTTTGAATTTTTGGTTACAGAGTGGGTTTTTACCTATGTTTAGTAGATTTTTATGATTTTTAAACCTATTAATGGAGGATTTGGCCCATTTTTGGGAGATATTGGGCATTTTTGGAGGCCAGATTTTGGGAGGAAGTTGGGGAATGACAACCAACTTCAAATCTATAAAAACCAGGCTTGTTTGAGGCCATGTAGGATAGTCAGAGTAGAGTTATGCTAAAGGGAAGCCAAGCCAAAGCCATTTTTATGCAGGGAAGCTGTTGAGGAGCAAACGCTTGTGGGCCATTTCTGGGAGCTCCGATCATCCATTTTGCGTGTCGTTTCTTCTGTTGGGTTCTAGAGATCTGGAAGAACATGACCAGATTAGTCTTGTAGCATAATGGCACTACTGAAATGTACTTTTTGAGATTGAACAAAAATAAAGAAGCCTCCCCCACTGAGACAAACGCCCAAAGACATAGGCAATTTTTGTGTCGAACTTCGTTATCACTTCTATTGTTATGGTTTGTTGTTCTTATTGCTTCAGTTCATATCTGTATTTTGTATTATGGATTCTATGTTTCCTCATTAAATCCATCCTCTTTCATTCAACTTCTTAAATGGTTAATGAATAGATGCAATTAATAACTCAACCACAGTCATTAAAAGATCTTTTCGGATCACCAAGAGTCCCCGAAATGGTTTGGGATGCAACCTACAACTGGGCATAAAAAGAAAACCAAGACTCGCATTGAGCAAATGTCAAATTCGATGGATTACTGCAATAGGATTTCAGTTATAGCACCCCTCACTCTTGGGTGCCATGCCTCGGAAGTTGCTTTACTCATTGATTTCGAGAATTAGTTTTTTGCTCAGTTTGAAGCAATGTAGCATTTGTAGGGGTCCAATTTATGAAATTGTCCCCCATGAGTAGATCAATAATGTGGTCACCTAGTCCATGCCTAAACAAGCTTGCAACATCTCACGAAACTTAAAAAAGTTTCTTCGTTAGGTTTTTATGCCTTGAGGAGGAATTGGCCAAGAGTCCCCGAAATGGTTTGGAATGCGACTTGTAACTGGGAATAAAACGAAAACCAAGACTTGAATTGAGGAACCGTCATCCCCGTTGGATTCTTGGCAGATAATTTTAGCTAGAGCACCCCTCATTCCCGGGTCCAATCCCTCGTAGGTTGTTTTTTCATCGATTTTGAGAAATAAGGTTTTGCTCAGTAAGAAGCAATGCAACATTTGGATTTAGGGGTCCACTTTAAAAAACCATGCCTTGAGAGAGGATGGACAATGTGGTCACATAGTCCATGCCTAAACAAGATTGCAACATCTCACAGAACTCAAAAATGTTGCTCCGTTAGGTTTTTATGCCCTGAGGAGGAATTGGAAAAGAGTCCCTGAAATGGTTTGGGATGCCAGTGGAAACTGGGCATAAAAAGAAAACCGAGACTCGGATTGAGGATCCATCGAATTCGATGGATTACTGGGATAGGATTTCAGCTAGAGCACCCCTCAATCTCAGGTGCCATGCCTCAGAAGTTTCTTTACTCATTGATTTCAAGAATTAGTGTTTTGCTCAGTTTGAAGCAATGCAACATTTGGATTAAGGGGTCAAATTTATGAAACTGTCCCTCATGAGAATATCGATAATGTGGTCACCTAGTCCATGCCTAAACAAGCTTGTAACATCTCACAAAACTCAAAAATGTTGCTTTGTTAGGTTTTTATGTCGTGAGGAGGAATTGGCCAAGAGTCCCTGAATTGGTTGGGATGCGACTTGCAACTGGGCATAAAATGAAAATCGAGGCTCAGATTGAGGAATTGTCGACTTCAATGGATTACTAAGATAGGATTTTAGCTAGAACACCCCTCACTCCTAGGTGCCAAGCCTCGAAAGTTTCTTTACTAATTGATTTCGAGCACTAGTGTTTTTCTCAGTTTCAAGCAATGTAACATTTGGATTAAGGGGTCCAATTTATGAAATTGTCCCTCGGGAATGGATGGATAATGTGGTCACCTAGTCGATGCCTAAACAAGCTTGCAACATCTCACAAAACTTTAAAATGTTTCTCAGTTAGTCTTTTATGCCCTCAGGAAGAATTGGCCAAGAGTCCCCGAAATGGTTTGGCATGTGATCTGCAACTGGGCATAAAAAGAAAATTGAGACTCGGATTGAGGAACTGTTGACTTCGATGGATTACTAGGATTGGATTTCATCTAGAGCATCCCTCACTCTTAGGTGCCATGCCTCAGAAGTTGCTTTACTCATTGATATTGAGAATTAGTGTTTTGCTCACTTTGAAGTAATGTAGCATTTGGATTAAGGGGTCCAATTTAGGAAACCGCCCCTCATGAGCAGATCGATAATATGGTCACCTATTCCATGCCTAAACAAGCTTGCAACATCTCACAAAACTCAAAAATGTTGCTCTGTTAGGTTTTTATGCCCTGAGGAGGAATTGGCCAAGAGTCCCTGAAATGGTTTGGAATGCGACTTGCAACTGGGCATAAAATGAAAACAAAGACTTATATTGAGGAACCGTCATCTCTGTTGGATTCCTAGCATAGGATGTCAACTAGAACACCCCTCACCCCTGGGTCCAATCCCTCGTAAGTTGTTTTTTTGATCAATTTTGAGAACTAAGGTCGATTTTGAGAACTAAGGTTTTGCTTAGTAAGAAGCAATGCAACATTTGGATTTTGGGGTCTAATTTATAAAACCATGCCTCCAGAGCGGATGGATAATGTGGTCACATATTCCATGCCTAAAAAAGTTTGTAGCATCTCACAGAACTCAAAAATGTTGCTCCATTAGGATTTTATGCCCTGAGGAGGAATTGAACAAGAGTCCCCAAAATGGTTTAGGATGCCACTTGTAATTGGGCATAAAATGAAAACCGGGACTCAGATTGAGGAACCGTCGAATTTTATGGATTACTGGGATACGATTTCAGCTATAACACCCATCAATATCGGGTATCATGCCTCGAAAGTTTATTTACTCATTGATTTCGAGAATTAGTGTTTTGCTCAGTTTGAAGCAATGCAACATTTGGATTAAGAGGTCCAATTTATGAAATCGTCCCTCATGAGCAGATCGATAATGTGGTCACCTAGTCCATGCCTAATCAAGCTTGCAACATCTCACGGAACTTAAAAATGCTATTCTGTTAGGTTTTTATGCCCCGAGGAGGAATTGGGCAAGAGTCCCTGAAAGTGTTTGGGATGCAACTTGCAAGTGGGCATAAAATGAAAACTGAGACTCAGATTGAGAAACTGTCGACTCTGATGGATTACTAAGATAAGATTTCAACTAGAACACCCGTCACTCTTGGGTGCCAAGCCTCGAAAGTTGCTTTACTCATTGATTTCGAGAACTAGTGCTTTTCTTAGTTTGAAGCAATGCAACATTTGGATTAAGGGGTCCAATTTATGAAATCATCCCTCAGGAGCGGATGGACAATGTAGTCACCTAGGCCACGCCTAAACAAGCTTGCAACATCTCATGGAGCTCAAAAATGTTGCTCTGTTAGTCTTTTATGCCCTGAGGAGGAATTGGCCAAGAGTCCCCGAAATAGTTTGGGATGCGATATGCAACTGGGCATAAAAAAAAAACGAGACTAGGATTGAGGAACCGTCGACCTCGATGGATTACTAGGATAGGATTTCAGCTAGATCACACCTCACTCTCGGGTGCCATGCCTCAGAAGTTGCTTTACTCATTGATTTCGAGAATTAGTGTTTTTCTCAGTTTCAAACAATGTAGAATTTCGATTAAGGGGTCCAATTTATGAAACCATCCCTCATTAGCAGAATGATAATGTGGTCACCTAGTCCATGCCTAAACAATATTGCAGCATCTCACGGAACGAAAAAATGTTGCTTCGTTAGTCTTTTATGCCCTGAGGAGGAGTTGGACAAGAGTCCTCGAAATGGTTTGGGATGCCACTTACAACTGGGAATAAAAAGAAAACCAAGACTCACTCGGATTGAAGAACTGTCTATTTTGATGGATTACTGGGATATGATTTCAGCTAGATCACCCCTCACTCTAGGGTTCCATGCCTCGAAAGTTTCTTTACTCATTGATTCAAGAATTAGTGTTTTGCTCGGTTTGAAGCAATGCAACATTTGGATTAAGGGGTCCAATTTATGAAACCATTCCTCATGAGAATATTGATAATGTGGTCACCTATTCCATGCCTAAACAAGCTTGCAACATCTCATGGAACTCAAAAATGTTGCTTCGTTATGTTTTTATGCCCTGAGGAGGAATTGGCCAAGAGTCCCTGAAAATGTTTGGGATGCGACTTGCAACTGGGCATAAAACAAAAAACTGAGACTCGGATTGAGGAACTGTCGACTCTGGTGCATTACTAAGATAGGATTTCAGCTAGAACACCCCTCACCCCCGGGTGCTAGGCCTCAAAAGTTTCTTTACTCATTGATTTCGAGAACTAGTGTTTTGTTCAGTTTGAAGCAATGAAACATTTGGATTAAGGGGTCCAATGTATGAAATCATCCCTCGGGAGTGGATGGATAATGTGGGGTCACCTATTCCATGTCTAAACAAGCTTACAACATCTCACGGAACTAAAAAATATTGCTCTGTTATCTTTTATGCCCTGAGGCGGAATTGGCCAAGAGTCCCCAAAATGGTTTGGGATGTGACTTGCAACTGGGCATAAAAATAAAACCGAGACTTGGATTGAGGAACCGTCAACTTCGATGGATTACTGGGATATGATTTCAGCTAGAGCACCCCTCACTTTCGGGTGCCATGCCTCAGAAGTTTCTTTATTAATTGATTTTAAGAATTAGTGTTTTGCTCAGTTTGAAGCAATGTAGCATTTGGATTAAGTGGTACAATTTATGAAACCATCCCCCGTGAGCAGATCGATAATGTGGTCATCTATTCTATGCCTAAATAAGCTTGAAACATCTCACAAAACTCAAAAATGTTGCTCCGTTATGTTTTTATGCCATGAGGAGGAATTGGGCAAGAGTCCCCGAAATTGTTTGGTATGCGACTTGCAACTGGGCATAAAATGAAAATCAAGACTCGGATTGAGGAACCATCGTCTCTGTTGGATTTTTGGCATAGGATTTCAACTAGAGCACCCCTCACTCCCGGGTCTAAACCCTCGTAAGTTGTTTTTATCATCGATTTTGAGAACTAGGGTTTTTCTTAGTTTGAAGCAATGCAACATTAGGATTTAGTGGTCCACTTTATAAAACCATGCCTCAGGAGAGAATGGAAAATGTGATCACATAGTCCATTCCTAATCAAGATTGCAGCATCTCACGAAACTCAAAAATGTACTCCGTTAGGTTTTTATGCCCCGAGGAGGAATTAGACAAGAGTCCCTGAAATGGTTTGGGATGCCACATGCAACTGGGCATAAAAATAAAATTGAGAGTCAGATTGAGGAACCATCGACTTCGATGGATTACTCGGATAGGATGTTAGCTAGAGCACCCCTCAATCTCGGGTGCCATGCCTCAAAAGTTGCTTTACTCATTGATTTCGAGAATTAGTGTTTTTCTTAGTTTGAAGCAATGCAACATTTGGATTAAGGGGTCCAATTTATGAAATTGTCCCTCATGAAACGATTGATAATGTGGTCAGCTAGTCCATGCCTAAACAAGCTTGCATCATCTCACAGAACTCAAAAATGTTGCTCTATTAGGTTTTTATGCCCTGAAGAGGAATTGGCCAAGAGTCCATGAAATTGTTTGGGATGCGACTTGCAACTGGGCATAAAATGAAAAATGAGACTCGGATTGAGGAACCGTTGACTCCGATGGATTAATAAGATAGGATTTCAGCTAGAGCACCCCTCACAACGAGGTGCCAAGCCTCGAAAGTTGCTTTACTCATTGATTTTGAGAACTAGTTTTTTGCTCAGTTTGAAGCAATGCAACATTTAGATTAAGGGGTCCAATTTATCAAATCATCCCTCGGGAGAGGATGGATAATGTGGCGACCTATTCCATACCTAAACAAGCTTGAAGCATCTCACGGAACACAAAAATTTTGCTCCATTAGTCTTTTATTCCCCGAGGAGGAATTGGCCAAGAGTCCCCGAAATGGTTTGGGATGGGACCTGCAACTGAGCATAAAAAGAAAACCGAGACTCAGATTGATCAACCATCAACTTTGGTGGATTACTGTGATAGGATTTCATCTAGAGCACCCCTCACTCTTGGGTTCCATGCCTCAGAAGTTGCTTTACTCATTGATTTCATGAATTAGTGTTTCGTTGTTAGGGTCCTAACCCGCACATAGGTAGATCAATATATTCGGATGTAATAAAGGTCAATATTAATAAGGCCTTTCAATAGAATATAATAAGGTGGATGTAAAAAGACCTAATAGAAGCTTTGACTTCTAGAAGGATCTTCCTCTAGATGCTTCTCTTGATAGACATATTTAGTATAAATAAGGGTCGAGGGTATGAAAACCCTAGCTTGGAGATTATTGTAACAGAGCATTGCTCGACTGGAGGTTGCCCCCTCGAAGAGGCCAGTGAATATTGATTTCTGAATCAAAGTGCTATTTTTGTTGTTATTCTTATATCATTTTTGTGTTATTGTGGAGATTATGCTGGTTATACTACTGTTATTCTACCATTTCTAGCATTTTATTTCTATTTTGCATACTTTTTATATCTGGTATATTACAAGTGGTATCAGAGCACTTTCCTTGGCAGAAATTGTGGGAATTTTTTTTTCCAGGGAAGAGACGTATTCCGGCATCTTTAAGCCACAAAGATCTGTTGTTACACGCATAAACCCATGGTTGAGGGATTCATACACGTAGAAAATACAAGTGGTTCTTAAGCGCACATCTGTTGGACACCCTTGTAACCCTTGTTGGTACCCCTACGAGTGGTAGCGTATCAAACAACACCTGTGTACAGATCGACCTAGATTTCCTGAATCCCTCTTTAGATAAACCAATCGACCACCTGACTGCTATAGTGCCACCGAGAACAACACTCGGGAAGGTACTCTCTAGTATTTGGGTAGTCGGGTAGTACTGCTAAGGGTACGGTCTATCCTCCTTAGTTAGTGCCCTGAGATATTGGGCTGAATACTAATGTTGGACCTCGCACATATATCAGAGAGCTATAGCACAGGGCAAACCCTTGTCTGTAGAACCCTTGAATACCTAATCTTTGGGGGACAAAAACATAAACAAATTAAAATAGACAAGATCTATTGCCACACAACTATGTTCGGGTTGTCAAGTAAATACAGATTTCTTTCTGTTTAATCATTTGGGGATTTTATCGTTGCAGTATTCTTCAAACTGGAGTATAACTCCGCAGGTGTAAAAAAAAAAAAAAAGTCCGGAAATTTTTTCACCATTATTTGAGACCTAGTCCATTGAATTCATCTCTTCGCCCTTATCACATTCATCGATATCATTTTTCGGATTTTTTTTTACCATGCCCACCCCTTTTCAGTTCACTCATCCTCATGGCCCATACCCGTAGCCAAGACCTGGAAGCTCACTTCAACACCTTGCAATCTGGTTTCCTTGAGACCCAAAAAGAAGTGAAACAACTCAGTGCTATTGTTGCCTCCATCGACTCATCCATCAATACAACCATAAATGAAACGATCCAGTCTTCAATGGATGAAGTCAAACAAGAAATGACCACCCAGATTGAATCTGTCTTTGCATGACTCTGCACCAAACTGAAGATCTCTACAGATGACCCTTTCTCTAATGCACCTTCTAAGACTGAAGGTGAACATTCCTCCCATTCCCATACCTTTCAGCACCATCACTTTCAATGTGACCTACACCTTTCAAAGTGGAACCGATCATTTCTCTCAATTCTCTCACTGGATTCTCTGCCCCCCAAACCCTCAAGTTAATTAGTTACATCAAGCATTGGAAGGTCATCATTTTGGTTGATAGTGGAAGCACCCATAATTTTATTCATCGCCACATTGCCCAAGAAACTCATTGCTACATCCATGCCGTTAACAATTTCCAAATCATGATTGCCAATGGTGGTTCCATGAAATGTGGAGGGCGTTGTGAAAATGTGTGTCTCCAAATCGGTGACTACCACCTAAAATCCCATATGTTTGCTATCGACATGGGCGGTTGTGACATTGTGTTGGGTGCAGACTAGCTAAGGACTTTGGGTCCCATGCTCATGGATTTTAAGGCATTAACCATGCAATTCGACTAGGAAGGCCACCAACATAAATTCCAAGGCATCACGGTTGGTTCACCTAAGGTCATTAGTTCCCATTGTATGGAAAAGCTACTAAAAAAAGGTCATTCTAGTGTCATTGCCCAACTCCATGCCATACAAGCAACAGAGACACCCCCAGTGTCGCAAGACCTCCAAGCCCTCCTTTCTAAACACCAAATGGTATTTTCCACTCCCCAAGGACTCCCTCCTTCCCGCGGTGTTCATGATCATTCTATTCCCCTTGTACCCGGAATCC
The DNA here is from genome assembly GCA_010110895.2 of Picea sitchensis. Lineage (NCBI taxonomy): Eukaryota > Viridiplantae > Streptophyta > Pinopsida > Pinales > Pinaceae > Picea > Picea sitchensis. The sequence goes on from SNQJ01S0265140.1 coordinate 9,966, forward strand.
TTCCTCCCAATATCCGTCCATATCACCACCCCTTTTTCGCAAAAAAATGAAATTGAGAAAAGGGTCCAGGAACTCCTTACAGTAGGCGTCATCCACCCTAGTACGAGCCCTTACTCTTCTCCTGTAGTCATGGTCATGAAGAAAGAAGGTTCTTTGAGAATGTGTCCTAACTTNAAAGGTCATTCTAGTGTCATTGCCCAACTCCATGCCATACAAGCAACAGAGACACCCCCAGTGTCGCAAGACCTCCAAGCCCTCCTTTCTAAACACCAAATGGTATTTTCCACTCCCCAAGGACTCCCTCCTTCCCGCGGTGTTCATGATCATTCTATTCCCCTTGTACCCGGAAGCCTTCCTCCCAATATCCGTCCATATCACCACCCCTTTTTCGCAAAAAAATGAAATTGAGAAAATGGTCCAGGAACTCCTTACAGTAGGCGTCATCCACCCTAGTACGAGCCCTTACTCTTCTCCTGTAGTCATGGTCATGAAGAAAGAAGGTTCTTTGAGAATGTGTCCTAACTTCCGTGCCCTCAACAAACTGACCATTAAAGACAAATTTCCCATTCCTGTCATTGATGACCTCCTTGATGAATTGAGTGGTGCCCAATTCTTTACTAAACTTGATCTTTGCTCGGGCTATCACCATATATGTATGAAGGAGGTAGACATTCCCAAGACGGCCTTTCGAACACATGAGGGCCACTATGAGTTTTTGGTCATGCCCTTTAGATTGTGTAATGCCCCCTCCACCGTCCAAAGCCTCATGAATCATGTCTTCCGTCCTTTTATCCGTCATTTTGTATTAGTTTTCTTTGATGATATACTAATCTATAGAAAAACCTGGACAAACCATCTTACTCATGTGGATCGAGTTCTCCATCTACTCTCTCAGCACAAACGTTTCCTGAAATAGTCTAAATGTGCTTTTGGTGCCTCAGAAGTAGAATAATTGGGTCATCTGGTTGGTAAGGATGGCGTTAGGGTGGATCCAAAAAATATTGAAGCTATGCAAGACTGGCCACACCCAAAGAATCTCAAAATCTTGCATGGATTTCTGGGCTTAACAGGGTATTATCGCAAGTTTGTTAAGAATTATGGCAAGATTGCAACACCTCTCATGACTCTCCTAAAAAAGAACTCTTTCACTTGGACTCCAACCGCTGCTCAAGATTTTCAAACCTTGAAGATGACCATGTGCACCACTCCGGTTCTGTCCCTTCCTGATTTCACAAAGACCTTTGTGTTGGAATGTGATGCCTCAGGGAAAGGAAATAATGTTGTCCTTATGTAAGAGGGTCGACCTTTGGCCTTCACCAGCAGGCAACTATCTGAAAGGAATCTGGGAAAATCCATCTATGAAAAGGAAATGTTGGCTATTCTACATGCTGTTGATCTATGGCGCCCTTATCTCTTGGGGAATTGTTTCCAAATTAAGACAGACCATCAAAGCCTCAAGTACTTTCTGGAACAACGCATTTCCTCCCCAGAGAAACAAAAATGGGTGACTAATCTCTTTGGATATGATTATGATATCATTTACAAGAAGGGGAAAGATAATGTGGTGGCGGATGCGCTGTCTTGAAAATATGAAGAAGAAGGATCCCTTTTTTCTCTTTCCTTCATTGTACCAGATTGGCTCCAAGCGGTGCACCAGGAATGGCTACAAGACCCCAAAAGTTCGCATCTGATCCAACAATTGTAGACCAATGCTCCAGCTCCCCCAGGGTACTCTTGGCTCCAAGATGAGCTTCGATACAAAGGCCATTTGTATTTAAGTAAACAATCAAAGCTTAAATCCATGGTACTTTCTGAGCTTCATGCTACACCCACACCGGGGCACTCCGGGTTCACCAAAATCTATGACAGGGTCAAACATTCTTTCTTCTGGGATGGAATGAAATAGGACATCCATAATTTTGTCGCTAAATGTGAGGTGTTCCAATGCAACAAGGGAGAAATAGTCAAATCTTCAGGCACACTACAACCACTTCCGATTCCACCTGTTATTTGGAAGGATGTCTCTATGGACTTTA
>SNQJ01S0265140.1:12011-22238 GCA_010110895.2 Picea sitchensis
CCATTACATACCAATACCAATACCATTGCATACCAATACCAATACCAATACCATACCAATACCATACTAATACAATACCATACCATACCATACCAATAACATACCAATACCAATACCATACCATTCAATACCAATACCAATAAAAATACCATTCAATACCAATACGAATACCAATAACATACCAATACAAATACCAATACTATACCATTCAATACCAATACCAATAACAATACCACTACCATACCAATACCATACCATTGTGTACCAATACCAATACCATTGCATACCATTGCACGGAAATGGTATGCATACCAATAACATACCAATACCAATATCATAACAAAACCAATACCACTATGCATTGCCAATACCCGTATGCCTTGCCAATACCAATAGCAATACCATTGTCAATACCATTGCCAATACCATTGCATACCAATACAACCAATACCATTGCATACCAATACCAATACCATACCAATACCATACCATACCATACCAATACCATACGATACCATACCAATAGCATACCAATACCAATACCATACCATTGAATACCAATACCACTACCATACCAATACCATACCATTGTGTACCAATACCAATACCATTGCACGGAAATGGTATGCATTGGAAATGATATGCATACCAATACTATACCAATACCAATACCATACCAAAACCAATACCAATATGCATTGCCAATACCCTTATGCCTTGCCAATACCATTGCACACCAATACAGCCAATACCATTACATACCAATACCAATATCATTGCATACCAATACCAATACCAATACCATACATGTACCATACCATACCAATACCATACTAATACAATACAATACCATACCAATAACATACCAATACCAATACCAATACCATACCATACCATACCAATAACATACCAATACCAATACCAATACCATACCATACCATTGAATACTAATAACAATACCAATACCACTATCATACCAATACCACACCATTGCGTACCAATACCAATACCATTGCATACCATTGCACGACAATGGTATGCATTGGCAATGATATGCATACCAATACCATACCAATACCAATACCATACCAAAACCAATACCAATATGCATTGCCAATACCCTTATGCCTTGCCAATACCAATAACAATACCATTGCATACCAATACGACCAATACCATTGCATACCAATACCATACCATACCATACCAAAACCAATACCATACCAATACCAATACCAATACCATACCATACCAATACCATACTAGTAAAATACCATACCAATATTGTATTAGTACAATACAAATACCAATACCATACCAATACCATACTATACCATACCAATACCATATAATGCAAAACCTAACGAAGCAACATTTTTTAGTTCCGTGAGATGCTGCAAGGCATGGACTAGGTGACCACATTATCGTTCGACTCACGAGGGGAGGTTTCACAAATTGGACCCCTTAATCCAAATGTTGCATTGCTTCACACTGAGAAACACACTAATCCTCGAAATCAATGAGTAAAGAAATTTTCGAGGCATGGCACCTAAGAGCGAGGGGTGCTCTAGCTGAAATCCTATCCCAGTAATCCATTGAAGTCGATGATTCCTCAATTTGAGTCTTGGTTTTCTTTTTATGCCCATTTGCAAGTGACATCCCAAACCATTTCAAAGACTCTTGTCCAATTCCTCCCTAGGGCACAAAAACCTAAGAGAGAAACATTTTTGAGTTCCATTGGATGCTAGAATGTTGTTTAGGCATGGACTATGTGACCACATTGTCCACCCACTCCTAAGACATGGTTTTATAAATTGGACCCCTAAATCCAAATGTTGCATTGCTTCTTACTGAGAAAAACCCTAGTTCTCAAAATCGATGAAAAAACAAACTTACGAGGGATTGCACTCGGGAGTGAGGGGTGATCTAGCGGAAATCCTATTCCAGGAATCCAACGGAGACAACGGTTCCTCAATCGAAGTCTCGGTTTTCATTTTATGCCCAGTTGCAAGTCGCATCCCAAACCATTTCGGGGACTCTTGGCCAATTCCTACTCAGGGCATAAAAACCTAACAGAGCAACATTTTTGAATTTTTTGAGATGTTGCAAGCTTGTTTAGGCATGGAATAGGTGACTACATTACCGATCTTCTCACGAGGGATGGTTTCATAAATTGGACCACTTAATCCAAATGCTACATTGCTTCAAATTGAGCAAAACACTAATTCTCGAAATCAATGAGCAAAGCAAATTTCGAGGCATGGCACCCGAGAGTGAGGGGTTCTCTATTTGAAATCCTATCCCAGTAATCCATCAAAGTTGACGGTTCCTCAATCCGAGTCTTGGTTTTATTTTTATGCCTAGTTGCAGGTTGCATCCCAAACCATTTCGGGGACTCTTGGCCAATTCCTCCTCAGGGCGTAAAAGTCTAACAGAGAAACATTTTTGAGTTATGTGAGATGTCGCAAGCTTGTTTAGGCATGGAATAGGTGACAACATTATCCATCCTCTCCCGAGGGACGATTTCATAAATTGGACCCCTTAATCCAAATGTTGCATTGCTTAAAACTGAGCAAAACACTAGTTCTCGAAATCAATGAGTAAAGCAACTTTTGAGGCTTGGTACCCGAGAGTGAGGGGTGTTCTAGCTGAAATCTTATATTAGTAATCCATCAGAGTCTACTGTTCCTCAATCCGAGTCTCAGTTTTCATTTTATGGCCAGTTGCAAATCGCATCTCAAACAATTTCAGGGACTCTTGGCCAATTCCTCCTTAGGGCATAAAAACCTAACAGAGAAGAATTTTTGAGTACCATGAGATGTTGCAAACTTGTTTAGGCATGGACTAGGTGACCACATTATCGATCTTCTCACGAGGGAAGGTTTTATAAATTGGACCCCTTAATCCAAATTTTGCATTGCTTCAAGCTGAGAAAAACAATAATTCTCAAAATCAATCACTAAACAAACTTTTGAGGCATGGCACCCAAGATTGAGGGGTGCTATAGATGAAATCCTATCCCAGTAATACATCGAAGTCGACGGTTCCTCAATCTGAGTCTCATTTTTCTTTTTATGCCCAGTTGTAAGTGGCATCCCAAACCATTTCGGGGACTCTTGTCCAATTCCTCCTCGAGGCATAAAAACTTAATGGAGCAATATTTTTGAGTTATGTGAGATGCTGCAATCTTGTTTAGGCATGGAATATATAACCACATTGTCCATCCACTCTCGAGGCATGGTTTTATAAATTGGAACCCTAAATCCAAATGTTACATTACTTCTTACTGAGCAAAACCCTAGTTTTCAAAATCGATGAAAAAAACAACTTATGAGGGATTGGACCCGGGAGTGACGGGTGATCTAGCTGAAATCCTATGCCAAGAATCCAATGGAGATAATGGTTCCTCAATCCAAGTCTCATTTTTCATTTTATGCCTAGTTACAAGTTGCATCCCAAACCATTTCGGGGACTCTTGGCCAATTCCTCCTCAGGGAATAAAAACCTAATGGAGCAACATTTTTTAGTTTTGTGAGATGTTCCAAGCTTGTTTATGCATGGAATAGGTGACCACATTATTTATTTGCTCACGAGCAACGGTTTCATAAATTGGACCACTTAATCCAAATGCTACATTGCTTCAAATTGAGAAAAACACTAATTCTTGAAATCAATGAGTAAAGCAACTTCCAAGGCATGGTACAGAGAGTGAAGGGTTCTCTATTTGAAATCCTATCCCAGTAATCCATCAAAGTCGTTGGTTCCTCAATTAGAGTATCGATTTTATTTTTATACCTAGTTCCAAGTCGCATCTCAAACTATTTCGAGGACTCTTGGCCAATTCCTCCTCAGGGCATAAAAGACTAACAGAGAAACATTTTTGAGTTTCGTGAGATGTTACAAGCTTATTTATGCATGGAATAGGTGACCACATTATCGATCTACTCACGCGGGACGGTTTTATAAATTGGACCCCTTAATCCAAATGCTACATTGTTTCAAACTGAGAAAAACACTAATTATCGAAATCAATGAGTAAAGCAACTTCCGAGGCATGGCACCCAAGAGTGAGGGGTGCTCTAGCTGAAATCCTATCCCAGTAATCCATCGAAGTTGACGGTTCCTCAATCTGAGTCTCGATTTTCTTTTTATGCCCAGTTGCAAGTCGCATCCCAAAACATTTTGGGGACTCTTGGCCAATTCCTCCTCAGGGCATAAAAGACTAACGGAGCAACATTTTTGAGTTTCATGAGATGTTGAAAGTTTTATTAGGCATGGACTAGGTGACCACATTATCCATCCACTCCTGAGGGACGATTTCATAAATTGGACCCCTTAATCGAAATGTTGCATTTCTTCAAACTGAGCAAAACACTAGTTCTTGAAATCAATGAGTAAAGCAACTTTCGAGGCTTGGCACCTAGGAGTGAGGGGTGTTATAGCTGAAATCCTATTTGAGTAATAAATTGGAGTCGACGGTTCCTCAATCCAAGTCTCATTTTCTGTTTTATGCCTAGTTGCAAGTCGCATCCCAAACAGTCTCAGGGACTCTTGGCCAATTCCTCCTTAGGGCATAAAAACTTAACGTAGCAAAATTTTTGAGTTCCATAAGATGTTGTAAGATTGTATAGGGATGGACTAGGTGACCACATTATTGATCTTCTCACAAGAGATGGTTTCATAATTGGACCCCTTAATCCAAATGATGCATTGCTTCAAACTGAGAAAAACACTAATTCTCGAAATCAATGAGTAAAGAAACTTCCAAGGCATGGAACCTGAGATTCAAGGGTGTTCTAGCTGAAATCCTATCCTAGTAATCCATCGAAGTCGACAATTCCTCAATCCGAGTCTCGATTTTCTTTTTATGCACAGTTGCAAGTGGCATCCCAAACCATTTCTGGGACTCTTGTTCAATTCCTCCTCAGGGCATAAAAGCCTAACGGAGCAACATTTTTGAGTTCCGTGAGATGATGTGATCTTGTTTAAGCATGGACTAGGTGACCACATTATCGATCTGCTCATGAGGGACAGTTTCTTAATTTGGACCACTTAATCCAAATGCTACATTGATTCAAACTGAGCAAAACACTAATTCTCAAAATCAATGAGTAAAGAAACTTCTGAGGCATGGCACCCGAGAGTGAGGGGTTATCTAGCTGAAATCTTATCTCAGTAATCCATCGAAGTGGATGGTTCCTCAATCTGAGTCTCGATTTTCTTTTTATGCAAAGTTGCATGTCGCATTTCAAACCATTTCGGGGACTCTTGGCCAATTCCTCCTCAGGGAATAAAAGACTAACAGAGCAACATTTTTGAGTTCCGTGAGATGCTGGAATCTTGTTTAGGCATGGAATAGGTGACCACATTATCGATTTGCTCACAAGGGACGGTTTCATAAATTGGACCCCTTAATCGAAATGCTATATTGATTCAAACTGAGCAAAAAACTAATTCTCGAAATCAATGTGTAAAGCAACTTCCGAGGCATGGCACCCGAGAGTGAGGGGTGTTATGGCTGAAATCCTATTGCAGTAATCCATCGAATTCGACGGTTGCTCAATCCGAGTCTCGGTTTTATTTTTATGCCTGGTTGCAGGTCACATCTCAAACCATTTCGGGGACTCTTGGCCAATTCCTCCTCAGGGCATAAAAGACTAAAAAAGAAACATTTTTGAGTTTCATGAGATGTTGCAAGCTTGTTTAGGAATGGACTAGGTGACCACATTATCCATCCTCTCCCAAGGGATGATTTCATAAATTGGACCTCTTAATCCAAAGGTTGCATTGCTTTAAACTGATTAACACACTAGTTCTCAAAATCAATGAGTAAAGAAACTTTCGAGGCTTGGCACCTGGGAGTGAGGGGTGTTCTAGCTAAAATCATATCTTAGTAATCCATCAGAGTAGGCAGTTCCTCAATATGAGTCTCAGTTTTTGTTTTATGCCCAGTTGCAAGTCGCATCCCAAACAATTTTAGGGACTCTTGGCCAATTCCTCCTCAGGACATAAAAACCTAACGGAGCAGCATTTTTGAGTTCTGTGAGATGCTGCAAGCTTGTTTAGGCATGGACTAGGTGACCACATTATCGATCTTCTCATGAGGGATGGTTTCATAAATTGGACCCCTTAATCCAAATGTTGCATTGCTTCAAATAGAGCAAAACACTAATTCTCGAAATCAATGAGTAAAGAAACTTCTGAGGCATGGCACCCGAGATTGAGGGGTGATCTAGCTGAAATCCTATCGCAGTAATCCATCAAAGTCGATGGTTCCTCAATCCAAGTCTCGGTTTTCTTTTTATGCCTAGTTGCAAGTGGTATCCCAAACCATTTCGGGGACTCTTGTCCAATTCCTCCTCAGGGCATAAAAACCTAACAGAGCAACATTTTTTAGTTCCCTGAGATGTTGCAATCTTGTTTAGGCATGGACTATGTGACCACATTGTCCATCCGCTCCTGAGGCATGGTTTTATAAATTGGACCCCTAAATCCAAATGTTGCATTGCTTCAAACTAAGCAAAACCCTAGTTCTCAAAATCAATGAAAAAAACAACTTACAAGGGATTGGACTCGGGAGTGAGGGGTTCTCTAGCTAAAATCCTATGCCAATAATCCAACAGAGATGACGGTTCCTCAATCCAAGTCTCAGTTTTCATTTTATACCAGGTTGAATGTCGCATCCCAAACCATTTCGAGGACTCTTGTCCAATTCCTCCTCAAGGCATCAAAACCTAACGAAGAAACATTTTTGAGTTTTGTGAGATGTTGCAAGCATGTTTAGACATGGAATAAGTGACCACATTATTGATCTGCTCACGAGGGACGGTTTCATAAATTGGACCCCTTAATCTAAATGTTGCATTGCTTAAAACTGAGAAAAACATTAGTTCTCGAAATCAATGAGTAAAGCAACTTCTGAGGCATGGAAACTTTAGAGTGAGGGGTGCTCTACCTGAAATCCTATCCCGGTAATCTATTGAAGTCGGCAGTTCCTCAATCCAAGTCTCAATTTTCTTTTTATGCCCAGTTGCAAGTCACATCCCAAACCATTTCAGGGACTCTTAGACAATTCTTCCTCAGGGCATAAAAGACTAACGGAGCAACATTTTTGAGTTTTGTGAGATGTTGCAAGCTTGTTTAGGCATGGAATAGGTGACCACATTATCAATCCTCTCCTGAGGGACGATTTCATAAATTGGACCCCTTAATCCAAATGTTGCATTGCTTAAAACTGAGCAAAACATTAGTTCTCGAAATCAATGAGTAAAGCAACTTTCGTGGCTTGGCACCCAGGACTGAGAGGTGTTCTAGCTGAAATCCTATCTTAGTAATCCATTGGAGTCGACGGTTCCTCAATCCGAGTTTCGGTTTTCGTTTTATGCCCAGTTGCAAGTCGCATCCCAAACAATTTTAGGGAATCTTGGCCAATTCCTCCTCAAGGCATAAAAACCTAATAGAGAAACATTTTTGAGTTTTGTGAGATGCTCAAAGCTTGTTTAGGCATGGACTAGGTGACCACATTATCGATCTTCTCACGAGGGAAGGTTTCATAAATTGGACCGCTTAATCCAAATGTTGCATTGCTTAAAACTAAGCAAAACACTAATTCTCAAAATCAATGAGTAAAGCAACTTCTGAGGCATGGCACCCGAGAATGAGGGCTGCTATAGCTGAAATACTATCACAGTAATCCATTGAAGTTGATGGTTCCTCAATCCGAGTCTCAGTTTTCTTTTTATGCCCAGTTGCAAGTCGCATCCCAAACCATTTCGGGGACTCTTGGCCAATTCCTCCTCAGGGAATAAGAGACTAACAAAGAAACATTTTTGAGTTATGTGAGATGTTTCAAGCTTGTTTAGGCATGGACTAGGTGACCACATTATCCATCCTCTCCCGAGGGACGATTTCATAAATTGGACCCCTTAATCCAAATGTTGCATTGCTTAAAACTAAGCAAAACACTAGTTCTTGAAATCAATGAGTAGAGCAACTTTTGAGGCTTGGCACCCAGGAGTGAGGGGTGTTTTAGCTGAAATCCAATATTTGTAATCCATCGTAGTTTCCGGTTCCTCAATCCGAGTCTCGGTTTTTGTTTTATGCCCAGATGCAAGTCACATCCCAAACAATTTCAGGGACTCTTGGCCAATTCCTCCTTGGGCATAAAAACCTAACGGAGTAGCATTTTTCAATTCCGTGAGATGTTTCAAGATTGTTTAGGAATGGACTAGGTGACCACATTATTGATCTACTCACGAGGGACAGTTTCATAAATTGGACCCCTTAATCCAAATGTTGCATTGCTTCAAACTCAGCAAAACACTAATTCTCGAAATCAATGAGTAAATCAACTTTCGAGGAATGGCACCCGAGATTGAGGGGTGATCTAGATGAAATCCTATCCCAGTAATCCATCAAAGTCGACGGTTCCTCAATCTAAGTCTCGGTTTTCATTTTATGCCCAGTTGCAAGTGGCATCCCAAACCATTTCGAGGACTCTTGTCCAATTCCCCCTCAGGGCATAAAAACTTAACGGAGCAACATTTTTGAGTTACGTGAGATGTTGCAATATTTTTTAGGCATGGACTATGTGACCACATTGTCCATCCACTCTCGAGGCATGGTTTTATAAATTGGACCCCTAAATCCAAATGTTGCATTGCTTCTTACTGAGCAAAACCCTAGTTCTCGAAATCGATGAAAAAAACAACTTACGAGGGATTGGACCCGCGAGTGAGGGATTCTCTAGCTGAAATCCTATGCCAAGAATCCAATGGAGACGACGGTTCCTCAATCTGAGTCTCGGTTTTCATTTTATGTGCAGTTGCAAGTCGCATCCCAAACCATTTCGGGGAGTCTTGGCCAATTCCTCCTTAGGGCATAAAAACCTAATGAAGCAATATTTTTAAGTTTTGTGAGATGTTGTAAGCTTGTTTTGGCATGGACTAGTTGACCACATTATTGATCTTCTCATGAGGGACTGTTTGATAAATTGGACCCCTTAATCCAAATGATGCATTGCTTCAAACTTAGCAAATGTAATATACCATATATAAAAAGTATGCAGAACAGAAATAAAATGCTAGAAATGGCAGAATAACAGTAGTATAACCAACATAATCTACACAATAACACAGAAATGATATAAGAATAACAACAGAAATAGCACTTTGATTTAGAAAGCAATATTCACAAGCCTCTTCGAGGGGGCAACCTCCAGTCGAGTAGCGCTCTGTTACAATAATCTCCAAGCTAGGGTTTTCATACCCTCGACCCTTATTTATACTAAATATGTCTATCAAGAGAAGTATCTAGAGGAATATCCTTCTAGAAGCGGAAGCTTCTATTAGGTCTTTTTACATCCACCTTATTCTATTTTATTGAAAGGAATTATCAATATTGACCTTTATTACATCCGAATACATTGATCTACCTATGTGCGGGTTAGGACCCTAACATGTCCGCCCCCTTAAAAATAGCCTTATCCTCAAGGCTTGAGATGTGGAAACTGCTACAAAATGGTAGTTGGTTCCCAAGTGGCATCTGCTGGAGTTGTATCTTTCCACTGGACTAGCACTTCCTTGATGGTTCGCTGATGCAGGCAACGCTCATGCTGGTCCAAAACTGCTTCTGGATGTAGCCAAATGGATCCTTCTTCATCTAACTCAGGAAGGTTGGTTTGAATTTGGCACCTAGTTCCAATCACCTTCTTTAAGCATGAAACATGAAAAATATGATGTAGCTTTGACTGATTGGGTAGAGCTAACTAATAGGCGACTTGTCCCACACGCTTGAGAACTGTATAAGGACCATAAAATTTGGGCACTAGCTTCTGACACTACTCATCCTTGAGGGAAGTTTGCTTGTATGGTTGCAGTCACAGAAACACCTGATCCCTTTCTACAAATTGACGTTCAGAGCGACCTTGATATGCTTGTTTCTTCATGTGATTATGTGCCATGACCAAGTTCTCTTTAAGGGTACGAAGAATATCCTCTTGAACTGTAAGTGTTTGGTCAACCACCTGGACCTTCGAGGTACCTGGTAAGTATGAGAGAACTGAAATTGGCTTATGTCCATATACCGCTTCAAAATGAGTCATGCGTGTAGCTGTATGGTAGGAACTGTTGTACCACCATTCAGCTAGGGGTAAACATTGAGCCCACTGATTTTTCTTTTCAGAGGCAAAACACCTTAGATATGTTTCCAAACACTTGTTGACAATTT
>SNQJ01S0265141.1:0-10040 GCA_010110895.2 Picea sitchensis
GGAGGCACCCCATCACTCAAAGGTATGGATCTTGTTAAGGACTGGTTTAAGGTGATATAATTACATATATGTTAGTCAAACTTAATATTAAATAATAATAATATAGGAAATGTGTTAAGAAAGTTAAATATTTTATGTTTTTTGTATTTTTTTGGAGATTATTTTTGTTGAAATTATAATTTTGAATTCATGAAATTGTTGTTTTTAATGTAAAAATAGTTTAAATGTTTTGAAATACATCTTTTGTCACTGGATTGTTCTTTCCTTTAGAATATCAATGTCAGTTTCTCCTGACTACTTGAAGTATGGAATGGGGTGTAGTAGGGGGGGGGACTTGAACTTCAACCCTATCCACTAGGATATGTTCACCCTGAGACCTTCAATATATGAATCAACTCTATGGAGAATTGTCTTGTGTCCTAGTAGTGAGTGTGTCTCTCTTTACCATAGCTTATATGTTAGTGTTTGTCACCTCAAATCTATATTCCTCATTACCTCATTTATGGAGGTGTTGATGAGTTTTTTGCAACATTCAAGTGTCTTCTCTCTAGAATTGGGTAGGCATATGGATCTACTGTTAGGTGAATATGATTTTTCGATACCTTACTTCGTCTGGCCCCTTCTACTCTTATCTTCAATTCTACTATAATCTCTTTAGTCTCATGTTATTTTGTAGTTGTGAACCTCATAGTTTCATTCTGGAACCCATACTTAAATGCTCATATTTACACACCCCCAACATAGGGTTTTGGTGACCTCAATATTTGTTGCAACGCCTAGCTGTGTAGGTAAGGTTTGCAAAGGAGATTTCTCCTTTTAGGGGTGATATCAGAATACAATTCACAAAATTTCCAAGTGTTTTGGAAATCTGTCTTCATAAGAGATATGTATCATTCAATGTTAAATTTGTACCATTCAATGTGGCCACAATGTGTGTTAGAATCCTCTTTTGCAACCTATTCGAACCATATCTCCTTATCCTCTTTGGAATATGCTCAATAACATAGCTACTCTCTTCATGTATCACAAGTGTCTTTTCATCAACAAGGTTGTTGATTTCTTCTTTTCCTTTTTCTTGGTCTAGCCCCTTCTACTCTTATTTGGTCACCAGTTCATTTGTAACAACTAAGAAGAGTCTCTTTAACATGTCCCTTTCTCTATTCCTCACCTTTATAAATATTTATAGCATCTCCTCTATCATAAAAAAATATGGTTTCATTTCCATTAGGAGACATGAGCTTCTTGAAGCCCTCTACAATTGGCATAGAGTCTTCTGGTGCACCCTTTTACCTAGACAGGTTTCCCTCCCACAAGATATATATTAGTAATTCATTTTATCCCTTTCTCCATCCCTTTATCATGTTCCTATATAATCATCAATCCAAATTTCCCTTAGCCCTTCCTCTCCATCACTTTATCATGTTCTTATACAACCCTCAATCCAAATTTCCCATAGTGCTACCTCATGCCATATATTTTCTTTTGGAGACATCAAGAGAGTTGTTCACGTGATCAATAAAAACAAAGTTGCATATGAGGAAAACCTACACATTGAGTTCCTCAAACATGGTATTCACTCTATCAACTCCAATATTGTCAATTTGTTTAATTTATTGCGTTGTTTGATCAAGTTCTACTTTCACATGGTTCCACCATATCATCCACCCCATTTTGAAATCAAGGTTTAGTTAAGATCCTACAATTACATGACCATCATGATTGGACACACTTAAATACTTGTTATCAAATTTAGTTAAGATCCTGTGTGAATGGCATAATGTTTTTTTTAGAAAAACCCCAATATTGGTCTTTAGCGACTAACATGTTCGTCGCTAGTATTGCCAATTGGTCGAAAACATCAACGTGTTCATCGCTAGAGAGACCAATGTGTTAGTTGCTAGAGCGACCAATGTGTTAGTCGCTTGTATTACCATTTGATCGCAAACTAGGTCACTTGGTCGTTCTAGTGACTAATTGATCCTCCTTCATTTGACCTTTTTAACTGATGGTTTGTTCGCTCTAGCGACTAATATTCGTCGTTCTAGTGACTCATAGTGGTTTATTGACTAAGTTTGTCAGGGTTGTCTTGGTCACTCTTGCGACTAATATTAGTCATTTGACCGACTAACATTCGTCGCTAGCCAAACTTTTCCCTATTGTGAATAGGCTTATTTTCCCGGTCGCTAGACCGGTGAAGATCCATGTGTGGCCGCCAGACCGATGAATGAATTCCGACGAAAAAAAAATCATCTTGGTCGCAAAAAAGACTCTATGCCGACAAAAAATTGTCTCTACTTCGTTGCAAAAAGGTTCAAATTTAATATTGATTGGAATTTACATCCATAACCCATGACTAATTGTTTTGTATTTTTGCAAAGCCAAGACAAGAGACAAATATAACAAAGGAAATGAGAAAAAATAAAGCATACCTGAGTAGAGTTGAACATTGTATCAAGATCTTGGGATTTTCTACTCATCTACTCCTACTCTATACTTTCTTAAATAAAGAAAATAATGAGGCATGATGTGCAAATGGGCACAACAAGTGCCCATTGTCCCTTAAAAAATATGAACAATAGGAATGTGTGTGTGTTCCTAGGAATGCGCACATGTTCTTGCAAACTTGTCTATGTGGCACGCTAATTGGAGGTTTAGGATATTATGAACCTCTAACATCAATAGCACATGCACGCTCCTAGGAACACACACATGTTCCTACGAGTGTGCATTCCTGCTAACCTCCTTGCCACATTTTCGTCCACCAAATTTGTGCACACACCCTGAAATGAGTGGATAGTTGTGATTCTATCAAAAAATTGTGATCATGCACGCTAAAATTTGGCTAGGGTAAAATAGTATGATAAGAAGTAGAGATCTTGAGAAGTAATGAATTTTCATGGGTCTACTAAGTGAATTTGTATTTTTTTATACGAGTAGTTCCCTAATCCCAAGTGAAAGGAGAGACAAACTCCTTGGACATGAATCATTGGAAGAGTATGTTTTCTAGGATGGATTGTTGGATATAAATCCTATTTCAACTACTCTAATACAAAAATATGTGATAAAAGGTTCCTTACATCTTGAAAATAAACAAATGATGTCTAAAACCCCATAACAATAAGAAATAAAATAGAAAATGGAAGAACCACACAATGAATCACATACTTATTCATTCAAGCAAAGGCCATTTTATAGATTTACAATGGGCCACTCAAGATAACGACTGATTAAAGAAAATAGTAAGCAAAATGCATTTAGCATGGGACTAGAAAAAAAATATAAATGATACAATGTACAAAACTCAAAGTTTGAAAGTATGAAGTGAATCTAACAATCTCAAATTGATTCCTTGAGGAAGGTGTTTGTCAAGAGGGTGTGCATGTTCCTAGATGGAACAACTAAGTGAGAGTGTCTTTGTTTCGTATATGTATTTGTAATATTGCATATCTTAAGTGTGTTATCACCATACAAAATCATTGGATAAATTTCTTCTTAGACTTAATTTTTATAATCTTATCTTTATCGATATTAACTATAATCTCATCATTTTTACAAAATCACTAGGAAAACTTTAATCATTTTTATAATATCTTCAACACTTTTCAAAAGAAGAACAATATCACAAATGTATAAAAGAAGAACCACAACATGGCTATATATAATAATACCAATACATCCCTCACCTTATAAATATTTATCAATTTTATCAATATTTATGCTAAAATAAGTAAGAAAAATGAGATGACATTGCTTAAACAAAATGTCCATTAACTACTTATCATTACATTTCATCTTAACCATAAAAATCTTATCAAAATACCATTGATATTAAAAGGAATACAAATTCATTATTTTATTTTCTATAACTTAACACTAAACATGGTGTCAACAACTTAACAATAAAAGAGATCTTAAAACTTTAAAGAATTAACTAGATGATTCTTAAATTTTTTCTACTAGATTAATTTTTACAAATTTATTCAATAATAATATCACTTAGTTAATTAAATTTCTCAATACTTATTCCTTGAATTTTAATGGCATAGTTGGTATTTTTTTAATGTAATAACACAACCTTTTAATGTTCATCTACAAAGATATCTCAAGGATGACAACTTTTACGAAAAGTTTATTATCTAACTTTTACTAAAAGGTTAGAAAGGTTATTATCTAACTTTTACTAAAAGGTTAGTGTCTGATGAAGATTTACATTTCAACATTTTATCTTATTAAGAATAAATTTAACTTGATAATATTATAAACAAGGTGTATTTTTAATATAAATTGTTCATAAATATGATATTTCAGCAACATATGCCATTTACATCCTTTAGAAATTGACTTTTCTCCACAACAAGACATTAGACTTTAATCCCCAACTTATACTTTGGTACAAAATGCACAGAGTAGTGAGAATCGAGATACATATTTCCACAAAAACAAACTATGACAAAAGGACTCCCCAAAAAGACACAGCACTACAGATCCATACAACAACTCTGAGACTTCTAGAATAGATTTAGAAACATAAGAGGACCCTTGTGGCCCTCTTCACAAAGATAGTAGGCAATTTTCCTCGGTTCCTTTTTGAGAGCATGTTTTGAAAGACTATTCGTCTCTTGGTTTTCTTCTCTGAAAACATGAACAAAGGTGATTTTTCGGAAATGCTTGATAATATATGAAATCCTATCGTTCCAACATTCCAAGGTGACCACCTGTAGACGGCCCTTTCCCTGCATCTAATCTATTAACAATTTTTGAGTCACCACAGACAAGTAAGTCTGAAATTGATAGTCGAGAAGCCAATGTAAGTAGGGCCCATACCCCCAGAAGCTCTGCCCTTGTATTGGTGCCAGGTCCACAGTTGAATATTCATTTATAAAATCAATGATCGCTAAGCCTTATCACCCCACTAGCCCCACTGTTTTTACCAGTTTGATGTGCAGCCCCATCAAACCATCCAACAATACCACCACCTATTGAAATGCAAAGAATTGCTCTAAGGGAAATAACTTTCAACTATTTTTTAAATTCACCCAATACATTTAAATATTTGTAGACCACATTCTGAAAAGAGGGAATTTCATCTTCAAAAATAGAATAATTCCTTTCCAACCATATATACCAGCAAATAAAGGACGAAAAAGTAGGATAGGATTTATTATGAGCCTTCCAATTTTTGAAACATTCAGCCACAGTGGTACCATTCCACCCAGTAATATGATTGATGGTCGATTTAATCATGTCCCAGACTGCAATTGTGAAAGGCACTCAACGAACAAATGTAATACATTTTCCTTAATTTTTTTTACACAGATAGAAAAAGCCCGATCCACTATAGCCTTTATGTTGTAAATTCTCCTTAGTGAGAATTGTATTCTCAACAACCAACCAAATGAAGGGCTTGATTTTCAGAGGGCACTCCCATGAACAAAGTGTCTTCCTCCATCCTCCAATAGAGAATTTCCAATACTTTGCTTCAATGGCGTCATAAACCTTTTTTATTGTTATCTAGCCAAATGAGTCGCCTCACGTCCATTTTAGAACAGCCGGCCTCACTTGCAACTATACACCAGAGTTTATTAAAGCGCATCGAAAGGCCTTCCATTCTAAACAAGGTAAACATAACCCCCAAGCAATTTCAACTTATGATAGTGACTTCATTTATATAAACAAAATTGTAGGTATTTTTTTAAAAACATATTTAGAAAGGAAATATGTTTGAATTTACTCGATATCGTTTACATTACTTCATTTTAATGGAGACTCCATGTTATACTTCATCCAAATTCATGTTTTCTTCATTGGTAGATTAAACTTGTCTTCCATCATATAACAAAAATGATCATACGACATTATTAGATAGTGGGGAATATAAATATCCGTTTAGTACATTTTGTATGCCATCATTAGATTATGGAGATTATGGGAGGTATCAATATATAATTAACAATTATTTCTCAACAAAGCCAAAAATATTAATATTATGTATATGTCATATTAGGTAGTGGGAAATATTAATATATGTTTAATGATTTTCTATGGGTCACTATCTTATATTTAGAAATATTAATATATTATTAATAGATGATGATGGTAATGATAATGGTGAAATATTAATATATTATTTAGATTTGATAATGATGATGATGATGAACGCCCACAATCAAATTGATCTATAAAACTTTAAAAAGGTAAGAGGTTACTTGGAATTCTTTACAATTTTATTTGTGTGCATGAAAAACAATAAGAGAAGTTTTCCAAAATCACCATAGTTTTGTTGAATTAAAAGGTTAGGAAGGTTAAATATTTTAAAATTGAGATCTAATCTAGGTATATGTTGGACATCCTGAAAGAAAGTTCTTTTCATCTTGAACCCTCCTAGTGTCACAAACGTGACATAATATTTCATCCCACGAGTTTTGGGAATCGACCAACTCCTTATTTCACTATGGAGCTCATGAGAATTTGATTTTATTTTAGTAATGTTTTGTTTTTATTTACACTTTTCAAAATAGATTGATATTTGTGATCTTCTAGACTAGGGTTGATGGCCTCCTTATAATATATTATTTTTCATTTTCCCTCTAACTTTTTATTGCACCACATTTTCTATTATTTTGATGTAATAATATTTTTAATATTATTCTTATTTTTCAATATGATATCTTCCTTTATCCCCAAATGGTTTAACCGAGATTGGACATCCTTATTTCATCCCCGCTTGAGTTGAAGATTGTTTTGGCTTGAGTTTCAAGAAATTTTAGAAATCCTCTTGTATTCCATGTTTTTTAACTTGTTCCTATACAATATGTATAGGGTCATCGTTGTGTTCTCAATGGGCTTGATTCTTTGAGGAAGATAATATAGGGTGTACTTCCTTTAATTTTGATATTGTATGTTATAAAATTGTTTTTAGTATGCTATATCTTTATCCATGACTCTCTAGAGATACTGCATACCCAAAATTCACATCCATATAGAATAACAGTGGTAACAAAGTATCAAAGAATATTTTTTTCATATCTCATATGAAAACATCATTTGAATTAAAATTGTTTTGAAACCCATAATAGGATTTCCACCCTCCATTTATCCTTTTCTCAATTCTATAATTCCAATTGAGCTTGTGGTGAATATCGTTTCCAAGATATTTATATGGAGGTAGTTCCCCCAAGCTATTTTTTTCATATACGAAAGTATCATAAGTGATATTATTGGATTTTGTTTGTTTATATTAATAGACATACCCGTATTGGAACAAAATTCCTTGAGGATTCTTACCTTCTTTTCAAGATCTTGGGGACTCCTCCCATAAGAAAAATATCATCAATGTAAATAATAAGAATGATGAATATGCCACTAATATTTGGGTCGACATGGTCTATTGCTTCCAAACAATCTACTTGTTGAACACACCGCCCACACTAAGAGGGGGGGGTGAATTAGTGTGTGGAATTTTCTAACTTTTGTTCTTCTTACAAGTTAGAACTTAAAACACATTTGAACAGATTAAGAACAATCAAATCATAATCACAATGGACACAGAAGATACCAGATGTTTGTATATAATTTATATGAATATATGTGAATATAATAATAAGGATTTTCCCAACACAAACTAAATTGTTTCAACAACAACTCAAGTAAGGAGCACCAACTCCTCAAAGAGAACCAACTCTCAAGAAAGACCCAACTTGCTGCAAGACCAAGCTTGTTGATAGAACATAGTCTATCCAACTAGAGTTTAACCAAATCTAGTAGCAGTGATTCATTAATGAATCAATTATGTTTCATAAGAAAGGTATACAATCAACACTCATCACTGCACTTCATCTTCTCTCTGAAATTCACGCCTTCTTCACTTGGTCTTTCCTCTGATATTCACGCCTTCTTCAGTTCTACTTTTCTCTGATATTTGCATGGACCTCGGGTCCGTATCCCCTTCATTTTCTCCATAGGCCGCTCTTTCTCAGCGAGCCTATTTTTTCCACAAGATTGTATGCTTCTTCCTCAAGAACACCATCTAGTGAACCAATCATCATTGTATTTATACTTTCTTATGCTTAGAACTTTTTTAAGTTATTGAGCCAACTTGTGCAACAATTTATAATCAACTTGTTCATTTACATCAACTTTGGGACAACCCGAGATCATCATTTCGGGTCTTCAACGTTAAATGTGGAATCCCCTTTTCTTTCATAAATTGATCACATGATGGATCGATTTCCTTCGTCTCTGTGATAACAAAAATAGGTGCTTCCTTCAAAACATGTTCATATGATCATAGACATAGAACCACAGGCTTAACAATTTAAGTGGCTCATTCCATTCTGCATTTTTAGATCTCTTTACCATATGGCCAATGGCGTTAATCAGACATTAGGCGATATGAGCGCTTGAGCACTTATCAATTCAATGCTCACAATTCAATCTCCTGAAATGGACGATTGTCGTAACTTCGACACTTTTCCCTTTGGGTCTTCGAGACTTCCAACCTTTCTAATCTCCTAGAGTGGATTTCTCCAAATAGATCGGACGGTTCACGTTTACTTCGCGGAACCAAATCAATGGTGGAATTCGATCCTTGGACCTATACTTCATTGCTTAATCCAACGGCAATCAAGCAATGAGATGGATGGCCACCATTTACTCAGCGAATTCATCTAGTATACTTACGTTGTCCTTCTAATGTGTTTTTATCAACGGTTGAGTATGAAACCGAACAACAGATCGATGGTCGAGATCTCCTTCAGTTCTCTGGACTTCGGAGATTTTGAGTCTCAACCCCTTCTTTCCTCCGGAGTGGTCACCTACTGAGTAAGTCACAAACGGTGGAGATTGCTTGCTATCGGTTAACGCTTCTAATTACACTATCCTTCCACTATAGTAGATCAACAGACGAGAATGCTCCCAAAGTGATCTTCAAATAGGATGTCTCATGTCCACTTCGGGACTTCAGCATTCGGGAATTCGACACTTTAGGCAAGTGCTAGTGGTAAAAATCCCATAGCGACGTAAATTTCTTACGTCACTTGATGATGTGTCACGAGTTGAGTAGCTATCGCATGTCACTCAGATTCGTGATTCGCATGTACCTGAAATGTCGAATCAACTTGACACTTGTCATTGTCTGATTGTGCCATGTGTCCTTGTTGACATAGTTTTGTTGACATGGATCTCCTCATGTGGGACATGTTCATCTCCTTGATCTAACAGTCAGGATAGTATCGAAGGGTATCTCAGATCGACGACTAAGAGAGACTTCAAACCTTTGTCCTTCGACACTTCGAGACTTTTGACATTTCTTGGTGGTGAAACTCTCGAAGAAATTCTCATGGAGTGACATAACTTGCTTATGTCACTTGTTGACATGGCATGAGCCAATTTCCTCTTGACGCTTGTCATCATCAGATTATGACATGTGTATGTGCTGACCTTGTCTTCTGACGTGTTCTTCCACGTGTTCTTACTGACATGGTCTACCGCACGTCCTTGCTAATGTGGTATGCCACACATNGCATGAGCCAATTTCCTCTTGACGCTTGTCATCATCAGATTATGACATGTGTATGTGCTGACCTTGTCTTCTGACGTGTTCTTCCACGTGTTCTTACTGACATGGTCTACCGCACGTCCTTGCTAATGTGGTATGCCACACATCCTTCCTGATGTGGCCTGTTGACGTAGATCTCCCATATGTCCTTGCTAACGTGGTCTACCACATGTCCTTGTAGATGCGGTCTGCTGTGTGTCCTTGCTGACATGGTCTGCTGACCAACAACCCTGATCCAACGACCATGATATGTCCTCCAAATTCAATGTTCCTTATTCATTTTGTATTTTCGGGCTTCAGGTATTTTGAATCTCAAACTAAATTCTTGAGGTGATATTTCTCTAGAGTGTAACCTCCTCGCAACTTTAGACCTGAAATGAATTTTGTTCATTGATCGAGATCTTAGATCGATGAATCGATATTTTTGCGATGCAGTTGTGCTAGATTATCTTGTCCTTCCACTTAGAATGATCCAATGACTGAC
>SNQJ01S0265142.1:0-12001 GCA_010110895.2 Picea sitchensis
AGAATCTTTCTAGGACATCCAAAACGAGACAAGATATAATTTTCAAGAAATTTAATAATGACAGAATCATTAGCTTGCATGCTTGGTACAACTTCGATCCATTTTGTGAAATAGTCTATAGTAGTAAGAATCCACTTGTGCTGGGCCAAAGAGGGAGGATGTATTTCTCCGATAAATTCTAACCCCCATTGTTGGAAAGGAGATTCAATAGAGATTGGTTTCAGGGGCAAAGGAAGGAGCTTCTTTTTCCCCTCGAAAACCTGACATTTATGACATGAAGTCACTTTCTGATGCACATCATTGAACAACGTAGGCCAATAGAACCCAAATCTGAGAATTTTATTAGTTGTAGTCTTCCAGCTCAGATGACCATCACAATCTCCTGCATGAAAATCCTGCAATACTTTGTCAACTTCATCTTTTAACAGACAATTCAACAAAATACCTCCAAGATCCTTCCAATATAGATTTCCTTCTAGAATGCAAAATTTTAATGCTTTCAATTTCAAAAACCTAGCTTTAGTTTTGGTCAGACCAGGGGGAGCTTGTAAGTTATGCAAAACAAATATCAGGTCTATGTACCATGGAGAGTTTAGAAATACCTCTTTCACGCTTGGAGTCGCGTGCTCTCCCTGTTCATCTACTGCAGCTAAAAAATTAATATCAAGAGTATGAAAATTGGATTCAACCATTAACTTTGCTAGACCTTGACCTTTAATCAGTTTAGTAGGCTTAATCTCTATGTCATACTCCAGAATGATAGCAATCCATTTTCCTCTTCGGCCATCTGGATTGTCCTGAGTTAAAATTTCTTTTACTACCGTGTTCGGAACATATGCGATGGTGTGGGAATGGAGAATATATACTCTAAAATCCTTTATGGCTTTTACCAGGGAAAAAACTTGTTTCTCCATTATTTTATAATTCAAAGAAACATCTCTTAATGATTTGCTGAAAAAGGCTATGGGATGTTCATACCCTTCGTTGTTTTTCTTTAGTAATACTGCTGCAATGGTATGTTCAGAAGCGAAAGAAAAAAGGTAAAAATCTTTGGTGAAATCAGGACTGATCAAGACTGGAACCTGTGTGAGTGCATGTTTAAATTGTTCAAAAGACTGCTTAGATTCAATGTCCCATTTTATTTTTGTGTCCTTTTTTAACATTTTTGTGATGTTCCTGAGAAGCTCGACCAGGTTAGGTATGAATCTTCTCAGAAAATTTATTTTTCCAATGAAAGATTGTAACTCTTTGATATTCCTTGGGTGTTCTAGTTTCTGAATGGATTCTATTCTGCTAGGATCTATCTTAATTACGTCCTTAGAGATTATGTGCCCCAACAGTTTACCTTCCTCTAATCCGAAAAGGATTTTCTTAGGATTCAAAGAAATTCCAAATTTCTTGCATTTCTCAAATACTTGTCTGAGATGTCTTAAGTGCTCGTCATCGGATTGGGAATAAACAGTTACATTGTCCAGATAAACGACAATAAATTTGACAAGTTCTTCCACAAAAGCGATGCCCGCCACTCTTTGGAAAGTGGCCCCAGCATTCATCAACCCAAAAGGCATTTTCACATACATGAAGGTACCCCAAGGTGTTGTGAAGGTTGTTTTCTCTTGGTCATCTGGGGAACGAGATCCTGGTTATAGCCTGAAAAACCATCCAGTAAGGAGATTCGACTGGATCCAACTATAGTTTGTAATATGTGGTCCATTTTTGGCAATGGGTAGTTGTCCTTTAGAGAAACTTTGTTCAGGTTTCGGAAATCAATGCAAAGCCTGATTTCCCCAGACTTCTTTTGGGTTGGGACTAGATTTGAAACCCATTTGGAAAATCGTAAGGGAACTATGATTTTAACATCATACATCTTTTTTATTTCTTTTTCTATCAATGGAAGTAACTTGGGATTGATTCTCCTAATTTTTTGTCTGAAAGGTTTTTGATCTTATTTTATTGGGATCCTATGTTGTATAATGCTCATGTCATAAGATTTTAAATCTTCATATCCCCAAGCAAACACATTCGCATATTCCTTGAAAAGTTCAATGTATTTGAGTTTCTACTTAGGAGGTAAGGATTTAGAAAGTTTTACTATCCTGTGTTTCTCTTTTGTCCCTATGTTAACGTCTTCAACCTCTTTCCCACTGGCTTCGATTTTAGGTTTTTTAGTGACATCATTGAAATCAAATAAGTCTTCTAACAGAACTAAACCCCTCGGTAAGACATTACTCTTTAAATGAAAAACGTCATATTATATCTCATCTTCACCTAACTCTTCTGAATCTATCTTATTTACACTATCATTTCCAAAATCAAATGTATTTACATTTTCATCCTCATTTTCTAAGTCTGTGTTTGTACACTCGAAATCATTTTTGCATTGTAGAAAATCTTCAATTTGGTCATCGATCCCAAATATATGCCAGTATCTGATGTTGTCTAGGAAACTCGGTCTGCACTTCACCTCCACCGTGTATGGGTGAGTGGAACGAAAATGTATCTTTCACTTAGCTACTGATGTAGCTAATCCATCTGCCAAAATATTTTGTCCCCTGGGCATCACCTGCAAATCAACTTCAATGAAACATTTAAGGGCATCCAAAAGAGAATTCCTATAAGCTCTAAGACAGGGATGTTTTGCTGCATACTCACATTTGATTTGTTTGATAATTAATTTGGAATCGCCTCTTACCATGATTTGTTTGGCACCAACTTTCTTTAGAAGTTTCAGACCAAGCATCAAAGCTTCATACTCAGCTATGATGTTAATGCATTGAAAATTCAATTTGTAAGAATGGTTTTCCAAATACCTGGATTTGTGATTGTGCAACCAAACTCCTGCTCCAGCTCCTTCTTTGCTTACAACTCCATCAAAGTCCATGCTCCAAACATCTGCTGGGAATTCTTCACTTATCATGTTTTTCTTTCTTTCTGCCTCAGCGATTTCTTGGCCTTCTTTTGGATCACGTGTATCTTCTTCCAGCTGAGTGATTTGCTCTCCCGTATCACCGTCATTATATAGGATGAAGGAATCTAGGTCAGAATGTGTCGAGTACAAAGGATAGTTATGTGGCTTATCTTGACTGCTGACCATATATTTCATCAGTGTTTCCCTATACAACCTTCTCTGTTGCCCGAATACTAGGACGGTGGAATACGACATATCCAACTGTAGAGTACCTTTCAACTTGGCCCCCCAAGACCTGGACAACAACATACCATATTTCGGGGGAATGTCTACGACCACAACATCCATAACCATGTTTTTTGCTAGAATATGAACTAGAGCGATACATAAGTCCTTGATCAATCCGATACATCTGACTTTGCTGGAGTCAAAAGAGTGTAAGTCCTTGTAAGGTCTGGTGACCTCGAGTCCCAGTTTTTCCATCACTGCTTTAGGCATCAGGTTATGGGAAGCACCTATATCCAACATAGAATTATGAAAAATCAATTCATGTATATTAAGGCTAATGTAAAAAGGAGCGACAACACCATTTTCAGCCTGACCATCAACTTCAGGGCCAAACAGAAGTTCTGGTTGATCGTCGGTAAGATTTACAATGTCTGAATGATTCGTCGATCCAACGGTTAAGGCCTTTGTGCCTATATCAGGCTCAATGCTTAGCGCTTTGATCACCTGCGATCGGTAAGCGTCCTTACTCATCAACTCGGAAAGGGGAATGGGAATTATCACTTTGGCTAATTCCCCTTTGAGGCTGAAAGGAGTAGGTGCTCTGCTTTGACTCAACAATTCTGAGTTGTCCACCATAATCTTTTGGGCGAAAGTATTTGGTGGGTTGGTTGATGAAACCTCAGTCTGCGTTGATCTTTGTAAAATGGTAAGGTTTCTTTTTGCTGGAGCTTCAGCATTACCTTTCTCGGGGATCTTTTTGGTAGAAGGCTCAGGGGATTTCTTGGTTTCGACCACTTTCTTTGTTTCAGTTACCTTTTTTGGAGAATTTTCATCCATATTCTTACTTCGCAAATTGTATTTCCTATGTACCTCCATAATGGAATTTTCAAATGCTTGTTGTTCAGTCTCTTCAGCTTCTTCGCTCACCTGCGTTTGAGAAAGAAGGAAAAGTTATTTCTCTTCCTGAGTGAGCAAAATAGCTTCGTTATCGTGAATGCCCATGAGGTTTATGTGAGTGTCCTCCAATTCTTCAATTACCTCTTCTCCTTCATCGACATAATTTTCCTGTAGGGGTGGTCTGATCTGTTGATCAGGACCCCTCTGTTCTCTTTGATCCCTGGGATCTCTCTGCTTGATTTGAGGAGGAATTCTTCTGAAGTTAGGATTCTGAATTTGTGGAGCAGATTGATTTTCTCTAGGAGGATTTATTTCGGATACAGTAAGTCTCTCCATCATCCTTTCCATTTATCTAGCTAAGGAATCCAATTTGGCATCAGAAGAAGATGTGGAAGGTTATTCTTTAATCATGACTCTCCTTTCGGTCCTCTGTCGTGCCCTTTTAGCCAATAGGTTGGCCGCCACACTTATTGCACTTTTCTGCATGTCTTCCAGGGTGGTGGAGTTTATTTCCCTTAATTGATATGACATATCAGTGTCAAAATCATCAGGGAATTTTATTAGTGCTAAACCTTGTGGGGGTTTAATATCGGTTGGAATCGCATTGTACAAATTATTGAATCGGGTGCAGTAGTCGTGTACCGTCTCACCTTGATTCCTTCTGATGTTTTCATATTCTGAAAAGATTTGGAGAGGGTTTTTATTTACCTCCCATATGTCCAGAAAAATTCTTTGAAATGTTGTAAGGTCGAGCACTGAGGCAGCACGTAAGCCTTTATACCATTTATTAACGTCACCGGTCAAACTCTGCACAAACAATTTCATTTGAACGTGTTGTTGTGCGTTCAAAGGCCCTGTTCCATCGAACTGTGGAAGTCTCATTTGATAATCCTGGGGCATAGCATGTAGAAGTGAGGCCAAAACCAAGGGAGAATATATGGCTGCCATGATAGGTGGAGGAGGCGAGACATCACCATGGATGATAGGTGGGGCGGTGACAGAAGACAAGGAGGGGAAGGGGCTTGCTAGCATGGAGTGAGCGGTTTGAGGTTTTGTAGTGGGAGATAGTATTTTAGGGGTTTGGGATTGCAGGATTTTTGGGTCTAAAACGATTTCAGTTACAAAGCTATCAGATTTCGTTCTAAACAGGATTTGTTCGAAAATGGTGTCAAAGTCGAGATCTTGAAGGGAAACGAGTTCCTCTGGGAGAGAAAAGGACTTATGGAGGAGACTATGACTCCCTAAACCTTCTGTAACGGTCTTGTTTCTAAATAATTGTTCTGGATTATCAGTCGCTATTGCAGGTTCTGGGTCTGGGTGAGATCGAGTATAAAATCTTTAAGGAGCCAGATTTTTTTTAAAATTTTATATATTTTTTAGTTTTATGAGTCCGAAATTAATATGCACAAGCTTTTAACAACCTCTAAACATTATTTCTTTCTCAGATTTACAATTAGTTTAGAAACAAAGTCTTCTTCTAGGGAAAAAGAAAACGTGGGGTTGAAAGTTTGTTCACTTCCCCAGTATGGTCGCCACTATGTTAACGCTCTGTAAATTCCCATAGGTTGTCAGGGTAGAGGAATTTTACAAGAGGAAACTTTATCCAACCACTTCGAAACTGGAATCTAGCTCTACCAGTTTCAGAGAGGGATCTCTCTGTATGATTTAGCTCTGTTGTAACTTTAAGATATTAGGCTAGTTAAACAAGATAAGATTGAAAAGGTTTGTTGTTGTTTTTGTTAAGTTTGTTGAAGGGGCTTTACTCATCCATTGGGCTATGGGGTCTGTATTATAAATATAGAAATCTAAACCAGAAACAAAAGATTCTTTCACAGGGAAAGGTAATGCATTCGTTGGATTCTTTAGCATTAAAGTGATGAATAACAGAAGAGATGAGAATATCAATTAAAGTAAAGAAGCATTTAAGAATTTCTTCACTGTAATATCAGAAGATAAACATTAAAACCTTTCAAAGTCGAAAAATAGGGTATACAAAGATAAATCCTGCAACATGCGTTACTTTTAAAAGGAACCTTGGCATTTTCACTATAACGTGTTTTCTATGATGTTTCAAAAGGAACCCTTTGTAGGATATTTAGTAGATGGATCAAGGTACTTTGGGTTAAAATTTCATCTCTTGAGACCTTATAATTTAGGATATAAATCCTATGTAATATCGAGTTATGGAATCATCCCGAATTGAGTCATCGTGGAATTTTCTCTATAAAAAAATTTATGTAACGTTTCACAACCTGAAATATGGATAATATTCAAATAAATTATTCAGGTATCTGTGATAAAAATTTTAGCTTCTGGGTCATCTTACATTTGTAGATACACCCTATGGAAGATAGGGTATTTGACTAGTCCTATTGACTAGTCTCAAGAAGGTGTTCTGGGTAAAATAATCATAAATTATTCCTAGAGTATCCAAATTGAGTGAGACCGATTGCATTAGATAGTGGACAGTTTGTGTTATTGTTGGTACAAGTTTCATAATTTTATATCAATTACTTTGTGTGGGGAATGCTATACAAGTGATATATTTTGGAAAGGCCAAAAATCAGCAAGTTGTGGGGAAGTTACCATAAATTCCACTTGGCACATCCAATTTTGATCATACATGTGGCATTGTAGAGAATAAATATCAGAGAACTACAAAAAAGAAAATTTCATACCCAGAAGGGCCGAAATTATGGAGATACAATAAAAGAAAGATTGTCTAGCAGAACCACCTCAAAATCAAGGTTTAAAGTGATACTTTGCCAACATGCCACCAAAAAAGGGAACTTCTACACCAAATAAGCCTCCAGACAGTCCTACTTGGACTCTTGATGAAGGTGAAGAAATTCATAGGGACATAAATGATTTACAAAAGAAGACGGTAACAAAAGATGAACTAGAAGAGATAATGGATTCAATGGAAGCTAAGTTGGAGGCAATAAATACTAAGATGGATGGTTTAAAAAGTGAGATTATGGAAGGATTGAAAAAATTCCTAATAGAGAGAACACCTGAAAGTGAAAATGTATCCCATGAAATTCATGATGAGGACACAAGGAAGATGAATCAAGAATTGAGAAACTCTAACTTTGGGTTGAAGACCAACCACTTTCCTAAGATCGATATGAGGAAGTTTGATGGCAAGGACCCAATCACATGGATACTTCAGATGGAGCAATTATTTGATATACATAAGGTGCCACATACACAAAAGGTACAGATTGCTTCTTTATATTTAGAACCCAATAAATTTGTGTCGTATCGATGGCTTTGTTCTCACAAATCACCTGTCACTTGGACAATTTTCACGGAAGAAATGATAACACACTATGAGGATACAAGGAGCAATACCTTCTTTAGCCAATTGATAAATATCAAGCAAAAGGGTTCAGTTACAAAGCACATTGAGAACTTCCAAAGATTGAATATAAAGGTAACAGATATTCCAGATGAGCACTTGATTGATGTATTCATAAGAACTTTAAGGGATAACATTCAACATGAGGTTCRTCTTTGGGAACCCAAATCATTGGAGAATGCATTTAGGGAGGCAAGAAATGTTGAAAGTAAAAATACGGTTATGGCTACTAGAAGGACCACTCCTAACATCTATCGAGAGAATAATGTTCCTTATTCTAAAACACCTCAACCTACAATGTTGACACCTCAACAATTGGAGGAAAGAAAAGCAAAGGGTTTATGCTTTAATTGTGACAGCAAGTACAGTAAGGGACATAAGTGTGGTGAGAATAAATTTTTCTACATAGATTGTGAAGAGGAATAAGAATAAGAACAAGAATAAGAACCATCTCAAGATGAAAATGTAGACATGATTTCTTCTGAAGAGTTGACTCCCACGATATCATGTAATGCATTGGCTGGAATTATCACTCCTCAAACCCTCAAGATCGAAGGATATATAAAAATGAAAACGGTAATAGTCCTATTGATTCTGGTAGTACTCATAATTTCATTCACTATAAATTAGCCAAATCTCTCAATTGCTTTGTATATCCAGTGTAACACCCGATTTCCCCCAATTTGTAATTAATCATAAAGTAGGAATTACCATGCTAATGCATGAGGAAAATGTAAATGTATTATTGTTTGAGTTTCCAATAACTGACTGTGGGGGTGAAGCCTTGAAAGTATTGGTCATGATATCACTAGAGGAAGAATGTGAAAACTATAAGAGAGGGTTCATGTATCAAATAACCCCAAATCTCCCTTGATAAGGATGACAAGCCTCCTTCGAATCCCAAGGAAAGAAAATCAGTCAATTAAGAAAGGACTGGTGGTTGAATCACCAACCACCCCCATGAATGGAAACATGGGTCGACAGTCCGAAGTACCACAGGGACTTGAAGACCTGAGCTTCCTTCTGATAGAAGTAACGGGATAGGTCAACAAAAACCTTCCCAAGTAAGAGGGACACACACACGGAAAAAAAAGACACCAGATGAGAATGGGAGCTTGCAAGGGAGAGGCACAAATCTCTCCAGCGAATCATGAACAGAAGGCCACGAGCTTGATGTAGAAGGGCCTATGAGAAACCTCGTCGAGGCCACAAGCAAGTAAGAAATCTTCGAGTTGCAGAAAACAGGACCCGAACAGAAATTGAAAACAGAGGGAGAACCCTCGAGAAGAATGAGAGTTCCCTGATGATATAATGGCTTGGCACGGGGATGGCCAGAGTGATAATATTGATTTCCTCTGAGCCTATGGTTGAGTGGAAGGATGAACACCCACAGTCAATTGGTTGGTGGCAACCTATAATAGATAAGTGCTTTCCTACTCTGTGTAACTTAGTTGTGACTGTGTATGAATTGGTTATACTGTGCATGCTTTCAGGAATGTGAATGAATGCTCATTCGATATACTGTATCCCTTCTATTTCTGCTTGGTTGTATAATTAGGCAGGTAAGGAATTATATGGGCCGGACATGACTTGTTCTCATAAACTGTGGATTTCTGTAGCATCTTAAACTAGAGCCATGAACTGTGAACTCGTTGACCTTAGATGTAGACGCATGTACGATGGTTTACTCACGTAGTCGTTCTGAGTCCCTTGGAGGACGGAGTTTGTTAAGATCATGAGAGGTAGTGTCGATATGCATAGGCCCTCTGCGATCAAATAGAACCCCAAAACCCCTTGATGATTAGTTGTACTGAAGAATCTTCTAAGAGTGAAGTCCAGGAGACAGAGCGCAAAGCTCTCAAGTCTTTCATAGATGACGAAGCTCAGGAAGGATAGCGAGTTTCAAATACTAAAGGAGAGTACCCTTTCATTTGTTAGATGAACGGATGAGATCCTTTTGAGGGATATGAGGTCTTCCATGACCATTAGATTGGAGGAAAGAACGTAGGTGTTAATGCCTCGACCCCTTTCAGCCTTCGCAAGTAGCAAAGGAATCGGGACCATAGATCCAAGGATCTGATGGAGCCCTATTGACCGTCGATCTTAGCCTTTGTATAGGAAAGAGAGTAGCATTTCGCTGACTCACGACTTGGAGTGGTCAAGGGTAGGACTACATGAACTCACGATTTGAGAGATTGCGACGTGATCATGACCGTTGGATCCAAGCCGCGGAGAACTGTGGGATCAGAACTTTCGTGGTTATCGCCTATCGGGGGTTCGTAAGTTGAGAGAGTTTCTTTTTTACTATAGAAGTCACGAAGTGCCGAGCACCGAGGGCTCATGCGAACATGTGGCATCTCTGTTAGGTGGGGACCGTGTGGTTGACAAGTGGCATTACAACAAGTGCCTAGGGAAAGGTGGGAGTAGGTGACAGGTGATGGACACATGTCACCTGGGAAAGAGTCAACCCATTGTTGACTTATCGTATCTTGACAATTCACGAAGGAGGAGCACGAGGGCTCAACACTCCAACTTGCAAAGTCACGAGATGCGAGTAGCGCTAGTATTTATCTTAGGAAGCCGATGAACCATTGTTGACCTATCGTGGCTCGGGGTTTTGCAGGATGAAGAAGTTGCACCCTGATCGCTAAGGCCATGAAACGTCGAGAGCCGAGGTCACGTGCGACGGGCGGCAGCGGCACAACTCGTGAGAAGAGTACAGTGAAGGAGGATACAAGTGGTGTGTGCATGTTTCTTTGGCAGAGCCCACATAAAGTTGACCTTTCGCATCTCGGGATTTTTCAAAGGAGGAGCACGAGGGCTCAACACCTCAACTAGCGAAGTTGTGAGTGGCGCTAGTGTTAGGCCTAGCCTACGGTTACATGTAGCAGGTGCTAGTGAGGAAGGAGCCATACCTGTATCGCATCTCGGGTATCAACATTTAGAGAAAGAGGATTTGAGAGCCTTGACTCCCAACTCATGAGCTACGAAAGGCACTTGCGCTAAGGCCAGTTTGTGGTTGCTTGGAGGAGGATAAGGGAAGGGATGGTCTACGCTAGGCCCCATAGAAGTTTCGGGGATTCTGTCCTTTGAAGAAAAAGGCAAAAAATTCATTATGCCATAGTGGGTGTGTTACAAATTGGTATCAGAGCATGGTTACAACACTTGGCCTGCTTGGGATCATGTACGAGCCACGTAAAGAGACATTGTTATCTGCATTTTTCTCTCTAAGAAAAAGTACTGCAAAATGAAACTGTAAATTGAGAATTTCTTTAACCCCTCTGTTAAAATGGTAACTACTCTTATAGGAGTAGGAATGCACTGATTAGTATTACTGATAAGACCTGAGTGTGAATAACAAAGGTGGAATGAATTGTTCTATGAAGCTACACAAGCCAAACAAGGGACATGAACTGAGTTGTTATGTTATAGTGTGACGATGGCTACATACTAAAGCAGGTAGAGTCTCTTGCAATTGAGATGGCTGGTTAGGTAAGAACTTAAGATCCAAATGAAGAACTCCTTTATGATTCGAGAAATCTGGTAAGGACTGGTAGGACCCTTAGAAAGTTATAATTACTGCATTATTAAGAGACTAAACCCTGAGCATATAACTCCTCATGATTGAGAAGACTAATGAAAATATATAGGGTCAGATTACCTGACCTATAACGGTTAGAATCAACAACAAGGATAATTTGTTTAAGAAAGATTAAGAGGAGTCCTTTGGGACTGTTGCTAATTCCCAAGAGTGACCCTTGTTGGTTGTTCCCATAGAGAGAGGGTAACATCCGTATGAGTTATGACTACAAGATTAGTCCTGTAAGTAACTTAAAAGCTCAAAAGAGATAGCGGGGAAATTTGGCACGCCGAACACGCGTATAGAATCAAGCTTGTGTTAAAGTTTGAAAACTCCGAAGGTTGAACACAGAGTATACCAGGAGGAGTAGTGGTTTTAAGTCTTGAGAGGAAACACTTAGAAAATGCTTCTAAGTTTCAAAGAGTTGAAGCATTCAAAGGTGAAGCGCAAAAGACTGAAGTTTGAAGAAATAACAAGTATGGAGGATTGAGCAGGAGAAATCCTTCAGAAAAGAGTTTTGAAGATTGGATAGGATCGAGAGTCAAGATCCATTCAGAAAGAACCGAAATGCTTCGAGTTTTTCAATCTCGGAGAAGTAGCGCACTGTTTAGTTGCGAGGAGATACCGAAATTTCACAGAACCAAAGGGCTTGAAAGAAGCAATGAGAAATTCGTGAAAAGATCATAGTTGTTGATCAAGGAGCGATCTGGACCATTGATCATCCATAAGAGAATTTCACAATTTTAGGAATCGAGAGTTAAGGGGTGAAGACTCTGCCAGAGTCTCAAAAGGTGGAAAGTTGGGATTTGGTCAGGACCATTGATTTCCAGAGAGATCTGGACCATGGGATATAGGTTGTCGGACCCTCATGGATTAGAATTTTAGGGAAACGGTGGAGCGTTGTCCACGGATTCGCCGAAACACGGGATCCCGAAGCGTGTCTAGGAGTTGACCCCAGGTACCGAGTAAAGGGTCATGTGAATCAAAGAGCTAAGAAAACCTTAGCTTCGGTCTTTCAGGTTTTCGG
>SNQJ01S0265143.1:0-12001 GCA_010110895.2 Picea sitchensis
GAACAACAAAGATCTAAGGAAAGCGTTCATAAGGTATGTCCATAACCCTTATCTCTTAGTTCATTCAATAGGCTAGATCTAGGGAAAGTGTATTATTCTGTCCTGTTTTGTTCTAGATCCAGGTGGATCTAGGGAGATCGGTTCATGTCTGCACTTATGGATTTATCCTATAACACTCTTGGTCTCTAGACTCCTAAGGCCAATATAGAAAAGTGCTTAACATAGACACTGACTTCCTTTTATATCTAATCAAGCTAATAAATTAAAGAGAAGGAGAAATATATGTACCTTATTAATGACATTTGTCCTTGCAAAGTCTAGGCTGAGCTTCAATTCTGAGCTCCCTGATAGGTCTTGTAGAACAAACAAAGGTACAAAAGACTTCCTAATCTACTGAGATTAGCTCAAATATAGACCCATCTACTGCAGACAAACTCATGTGGAACAAACATTAGTTTGAAATAAACAGGCCAAGCATTGATATATTAATGAGAACAAGTAAAAGTACTTACAATCCTTTGAATGAAGGTGCAGAATCTCCTTCCAGTTCTCCTTTTCCAACCCCTTTGTGCAAGTAATCTCCACTGATTGATTTGATGACATATCACTCATGATATCATAAGTTTGATGTAATTCTCAATCTCCATCCCCTTCTATCAATACCACTTATAGGATCATAAGTTTGGTATCAATCTCTAGTCTCCACCTCTTTTCTGTATGTTGCCTATGAGATCATAGGTTTCATACCTCCAATCTTTTTCATGTACATTTCACTATGAGAAGGCCTCCTTATATAACCTTGGAGAGGCGCAATTACTTGATAGATATTTGGTTTAAGTTGAGGATTCCTCTCCTTCAGTTGAGGATATTCCCTAAGATCATGCCTTGACCATCTATTTGAATCCAACCACCTTTAGGAATTGAGGGATTCTTCCCTGATTTGTCTCAACAAACCCAAAACTTGCTCAGAAAAGGGTAGCACTCCCCTAAAGGGGTGCACAGGGTGCTCAAACACTCCCCTAAAGAGGCTCACATAGTGCTAGCTCTCCCTGACAGTGGGTAGGGGAGTGCTCCTCCCAAAAATCCATTTTTTAGTGGTTCTTTTAGTGGAAAAAGGTTTGTACTCCCTGTCAACTGATTTCTCTTCTTCAAAACTAGTCTTTGAGGTGTCTTAAGTGTCTTTGTGATGTCGTTAGAGGCACAACATAGGAAATATGGAAGTATGATGTTTGTGACACTTGAAACACTTGTGGTCAAGATGGGACACTTTCAGACAAGATGAGACACTTATAACATTTGTAATGACGACACTTGTGACACTATTGAAGTGAGTAATTTTGATGTGTAAAATATTTCCCCCCAAAGTATGAAGTTAGAAGACAATGATGACTGAAGTACTTTGTAGACTTTTTCGAGCAAGGGTATGGATGCAGAGAGGCTAGGAAAAGATTCACACAACCACGAAATAAATATTATGACATGTTTCAAACCCAAGGCAGGCATACCTATGCTTGAGTGATAAAGACTTTTTATGTATGGACGCCATAAAATACACTGCGGATCCATAATTATATTGACAAAAGGTATAGCCACTAAATATACAATGTGGATCTATAGTCCTATGACCTGAACTGATCGTAGCCATGAAGAATACACAGTGGATCTACGAGATGACAAGACATAGCCATGACAAATACAAAGTGGATCTATGTAACAATATATGTTTCATAGTTCAAAAGAACTCCTTCGCAACCTGGGAAAAGTACATATAAGAGTGATGACTCAACCCAGGGTCTTATTACCAATCCCGATGTTGTACGACTATAACCATGTGAATATATGTCATGATGTCAAACATGGAAAGAATCACTTGATTAGCGGTCAATTATGTAAATCGTTAACAAGCGCGAGGGAGATCACCATTGATGTCAATGATTCCCAAGGTACTCTATTACATTCCAACGAATGTGAATGGATGAGATGAAATCAAACATCCATGGAATCATCTGATCAGAGGTCAATGATGTAAACCCACTGTCAGACACGAGGAGGCCTTCCATTGAGGCATGCAGGTCCCAAGGTACTAACTGGCTTCTAATTCTAGCTCCTGGATAATGTGTTGAAGTCGATAGGAATAGACTCGTCAAAGGAGGGCCTTGATGTATCCCCCATCAATGAAATGAAATAGAAACAGAGATGTAATTGGTAGATCAAATGAACATGGACTGACATGGGTATTGAAACAAGATATTTTTGATGGAAGACTCTTGAGGCAGATACTTCCCTTGAACACTGAGGCACTACAATAGAAACTTGACATGGACCAAAACTTGATGATGCAGTGGATGTTGTGACTTTCGTCAGGTGACCCAAAGGAGTAAAATAAACTTAGAGGATTGGTTCAGTGCAGAGGTTTAGTGGATTAAAATGTCTGCAAAGATAAAGTGACGTGTTCAAGGGCAACCATATGAGCTATTGGTAGTGTTCTAAAAAACTGCTTGGTTTGCTTCTTTCAATTTTTCCCCCATCCAGATAGACGAGTACCTCTTTTTAATTTAACGAGCTCGAGGAGGGTAACACATGATCAATATGACTCACCTTTAGTAAGTCCCTTTTCCTTTGTTTAATGAATTGGAAGAAGTAAGGGTTCGATCCCATATGGGCCCTTCAATGTATGATTGTTTAACGAGTCCAGAGAAGGTAAACTCGATGATTTTTCATATTTAGAGAGTCTGAAAACAACTTAAAGATGAACTCCAATGTTGTCCTTTTTCGTAATGTTAGTCTCGCAAGGCTGAAAAAAAGATAAATTATCACTCGAAAGACACCCTTTCAAACCTTTTAAGGAGTGGGAAAGGAAGCAGGATCACTCGACAATATTTTCATGTTTAGAGAGTCTGAAAAGAGCTTAAAGATGACTCCATGGGGTTCCTTTTTCGTATATGCATGTGAGTATGAAAAAGTGATAAAATTCTACTCGGTTACATTATCATGTTTTTTCAAGCACGATAAAGAACAAAGACTAAGCTCGGTATGCCCCCAGCTTGAAAGCTAGTGGCTTAACTTAAAAATGATCATCAAAGGCTGGAGACATGCCCTCCAAGCTTCAATTCATTCACCGACTGTGAGGTTGTCACTAATTTATCTACCAGATGGAGAAAAAGGATAAGAGTGGATGAAAAGAAGGTTCAAGAGAGGTGACTGTTTCATTTTTTAACGAGTTTGACACAGAAAAAGAACTATGCTCAGGGCTCCGGGTTCAATCCCCAGATTGTTGTTTCATTTTTTTACAAGCTTTCTATAGAGAGGAAAACTATGCTCAAGGCATCTGTTTCATTTTTTAATGAGCTTGCCACAGAGAAGAGAAACTATGCTCGTGACCTCTATTTCATTTTTTAACGAGCTTGCCACAGAGAAGAGAAATTGTGCTCATGGACTCTTCTTGATCATGGCTTTCAAGAGAATAACGCTTTGGAAGGGGACCATGTCAAGGGACAAAACTCGGTCATGGCTTCCAAGAGATCTTCACTAGATGGAGAAAATCACTCTGGAAGTAACACATGTGGAGAGCCGTGATAGGGGTAAGTATATTAGGCTCCAATAGCCCTATCGAAGAGATCACCATGTCAATTACTGGATCCAAATAATCTGAAGTTGAAGACATGGGAGATAATGCCACATAATTGACATGTGGCAGGGGTGATACTGTCGTCATATAAGAACCGTTTAGGGAGGTAATCCAATTAGGACCAACAGACGAAAGTTGATCAATAGTCACCATTCTTCCATCGCACAGGAAATATATCACACGAAAAAGAGTGGACACAATATCTTTCATGACATAGACATAATCCCGCCCAAGGAGTAAAGCAAAATCCAAGGGGTCTCAGACTACCATGACATCAATAAAGACAATTTTCCCTCCCAAAGTTACGGGAAACTAAGGAAGGGTCCCTAAAGGTTGACTAGTTCTTCTGTTAAAAGATAACAAATTCTGTGTAACTGGCGTAATCTAAGGACAACCCAAAGCGTGCCAAGCCACAGAAGAAAAAATACTAACGAACGCACCTTCATCTATCAGTGTTTGAAGAACATCCCGACCACAAACCTGTATTATAATCTGGAAAGGAATATAAGAGGGAAGACGATGTCCAATTAGTGCACCCCAATAAAAAAGGATGGCCTCATTTCTTGGAGGGGGTTTCACGGGAGAAGGAGGAATGCCCCCCAGCACCGTAGATTCTATATCAATGAGAAAAATGTGGGAAGTATCGGGTTTACTCTCTAGAGGGAGAGTAGGATTGACCAATGATGGGATCAGATCGACCATGCTGGCACTCTTCATAGGAAGGGTGGGATTGATCGATGATGGGATTGGATTGACCACTTTGGCATGCTTCGGATGAAGGGTGGGACTGACCGAGGAAGGAGCTGGATCAGTCACTTGGGTTTCAATTTTCAGAGGAAAAGTGGGGCTGATCGAGGAAGGGACTAGATCAATCACTTTGATGAATGGTTCAACCGAGGATGAAACTAGATTGACCACTTGATCAACCAGATTGAATGGATATGGAGCCAGATTGACCAATCCATCAACTAATGATGGGTTGGGATAAAGCTTATGATAACCTTTTGGAAATTGAATTTTTTCCAAAAGAGAAGAAGCCTCATCCATACGAGGACAAAGGTGAGAATAATGATCACCTTTGCATAACATACAAGGAAATTTGATAGTTTTCTTCTTCTTACCAACCTTGACATCACTAGTTGACGGGGTATCACCGACATGTCCAACAGAGGCTGATGAAATGGAGGAACACATTTATAAGACCTTGGGAATACCAGGGCAATCCCTCAGATAGTGGTCACCCTTACAAAGACTGCAAGGGAATTTGGGTTTCAGATTCTTCATTTTAATCTTGTTGAACTCATCAACACTCCCAGTACTATTAACAGTAGCTGGCTGCTTGGATCCAACATCTGATTTTGTTGGAGCCTTGGTCCTTTTTGGGCTCTTCTTCTTCTTCTCTTTCCATTTCTTCTTCTTCTGATCAACCTGACTACTTTCTTTAGAGATTTCACTAGGCGAAGAAGGGGAAAGGGAAGGAGACTTAATGGGTGAAGAAGGTGAAAACTCGACATGAGGTTGATGTGTGGGTGGTGTACTGACATCTAAAGTATTATGTGTAGTTTAAACATTGGGAGGATTCGAGATCACCAGAGTGGGAAACAACCAAACCGGTAATCCGATGGTGAGTCCCAGAAGGCTCAGTGTGGCAATGTACGGAGGACCAAAGTTTCCAAAATAAGGAAAGGTGTAAGGTTCCCCGGGACAATGGGTCCCTCCATTGGTACTCTCAGGATTTGATGCCATTAACACTGACTCGACCTAAGGTCCACTAAGTAATACAAACAACACATGCTATGAATCCGAGAAGCAAACAATCAAACAAACCTTCCTACAATGAAACCACTAGTTGGTGATGAAATCCAACATCGCGAGATCAAAATAGGAAGGGGCAGGGATAGAGAGGGTGGATCAGTTATGTTGGCGACCTTCTTAATGGACTTATGCCTTGGTGCAAGCTTCCACATAGTAATTCTGGATTTATCCTCCAAGGACCCTGAGTGAGTTTGAACAACGTCTGTTCCAGGTACAGTGAGACTTCCCTTCACCATCACCTTGTGTGAGACCCTAAAGATTATAGATGCTAAGGTCACCAACTTGTAGTCATCCCCTGGGAGGGTACAGTCGACAGTCTAGTTGGAACGTATGGGAAGGATAACAAGTTCAAAATCAACTTGAGAGGATCCCACACATAATCACGGGTATACCTTCAAGTGACCCCAAAAATACGATCTGACTACTACGAACGATTGAACCACAGAGGGATAATATCCGTAACTCTCCCGAACACGACCTCGTGTGTAACCCCTGTGTGAGAGGGGGATCCCAGAAAGCCTATATGACAATTGGATCTCTCCCTATCGCAAGATTCTAAGTTTGTTTGATAGCTTTGGAAAGTTATCCTTTCAACCTATTCCAAAGCCCTACACCTTAAACTAATGTAGGTTTTCTAACAAAGATGTAAAAAGTATGATAAATTTTATTTAAGCGTTGATTTTAGTGTTGTTGTTTACTAAGAGGTGTATGAGAGTGAAAACTTATGATATTGTGACTCAGTTCCCAAAACATGCATAAGAAATGATAAGCAGTCTTTTCTTTCAATGAATGTCTAGTTAAGGGAAGGAGAAGGATTTTCCTTTCACTTTCAAACACTAAGATGCAATAACCTCATGCAATAGTCCTGAATAAGGAATCTAATGCAATGCTAAAATGTTTATGTGTGACTGATAACCAGTAGATGTAAATCTTCCTATGCTAATTAGAATTCAAGAGTTGTGAGATTTAAGCAATCTGGAAGCAAACTTCACATAAACAAAACGACACCCTTGTTGTGATCAAACAAGAAATAGAAAAACAAAAACTCAAAAGGAAGGAAAAAGAGCTTGGACGAGATGAATCAAATATCAGAAAGAAAATTACAAAATACCTTTGAAACACCTTACAAAGTTTTCACTTACTCAGATAAACAAGAAGAAAACGACAAATTGACTCCAAATCGTTAAGGACAAAGAGTCATTGCAAAGTAAGGACAAATGTCAAAAAATCCAAAAAAGAGATGATTAATCCTTAGGAATAAAACAATTGGAGGCTAAACAAGGACACACTAAGATAGCATAAGCCTGAGCAAAAGAATCAACAAAAAAAGACTGACAAAAAACTACTCCCAAGAAGATTTTTGCAGAAAAAGGGGTAGCGCTCCCCCAAAAGGGGACACAGAGCACTCCAACACATTGTGTAAGGCTGTAGGGGAGTTCCAATGTGCTGGTGGTAAGGGAAGGGGAGCGCTGTCCTCTCAGAACTCAAAAGTTTTCCCAGAAATCCAAAAAACTCAGAGAAAATGCAAGAATCCAGAGTGTAAGATGGATCCAAGAGCCAACAATCACATCTAAGGATCAGAGACACATCATGGATAAGGTCAAATGAGTGGGAAAAGGGATAAAACAAGATCTGGGAAAGGAAAAAAAAATCAGAGCTCCTCCCCAATTGAGTCACCAATTTCTTTTTTAGGTGAATCCCCCTGCAGACAAGTGGATTCCCTCTTGGTCTCTAGATTCCGAAGGCCAAGACATAAAAGTGCTTAACATGGACACTGATTTCATTTTAGATCTAATCAAGATAATAAATGAAAGATAAGGAGAAAGATATGTACCTTATTAACGACGTTTGTCCTTGCAAAGTCCAGGTTGAGCTTCGATTCTAAGCTCCCTGATAGGTCCTGTAGAACAAACAAAGGTACAAAAGACTTCCTACTCTACTGATATTAGATCAAATATAGACCCATATACTCTAGACAAACTCATGTGGAACAAACATCAGTTTGAAAGAAACAGGCCAAGCATTGATATATTGATGAGAACAAGTAAAAGTACTTACAATCCTTTGAATGAAGGTGAAACAACTTCTTCGAGGTCTCCTTGTCCAACCCCTTTGATCAAGTAATATCCATTGATTGCTTTGATGAAATCTCACTCATGAGATCATAAGTTTGATGTAATTCTCAATCACCATCCCCTTCTATCAATATCACTTATAGGATCATAAGTTTGGTATCAATCTCTAGTCTCCACCTCTTTTCTATATGTTGCCTATGAGATCATAGGTTTCATACCTCCAATATTTTTCATGTACCTTTCACCATGAGAAGGCCTCCTTATATAACCTTGGAGAGGTCCAAACACTTGAGAGATCTTTGGGATAAGTTGAGGATTCCTCTCCTTCAATTGAGGATCTTCCCTAAGATCATGCCTTGACCATCTATTCGAATCCAACCACCTTCAGGACTTGAGGGATTCTTTCCTGATTTGTCTCAACAAACCCAAAAATTTCTCAGAAAAGGGTAGCGCTCCCCTAAAAGGGTGCACAGGGCACTCAAACACTGCCCCAAAGAGGCTCAGGGAGCGCTATCTCTCCCTGACAGTGGGTAGGGGAGCGCTCCTCTCCAAAATCCATTTTTAGTGGTTCTTTCAGTGGAAAAAAGTTTGTACTCCCTATCAACTGATTTCTCTTCTTCAAAACTAGTCTTTGAGGTGTCTTAAGTGTCTTTGTGATGTTATTAGAGGTACAACATAGGAAATATGGCAGTATTATGTTTGTGACACTTGCAACACTTGTGGTCAAGATGCGACACTTGCGGACAAGATGCGACACTTATAGGACTTGTAATGATGACACTTGTGACACCATTGAAGTGAGTAATTTTGATGTGTAATAGAAAGCCAAGGGCACTGATACGTCGAGTGATCTTCCTTGCATAGATTGCAAGGGTACTTCGACTTTTTCTTTTCAGTGTCACCCCTGTCAAAATTATCGGTGGGTTTCGTATCCCCCTTACCCTTCTTTCGTTGTTTCTTCTTTCCGTTAGGCTACTGAGTGGCCTTTGGGTTTGCCATTTTCACACTATGTACATCTAACTTTTGGGTGGGGGGAATAGACGAACCAGTGGTCTGGATGTTTGCTGTCTGCTGTATTGACAATTTTTGTAATTGATTTGACAATGGATCAGTGGGCTTTGTTTGCACTGGACCAATAATTGCATTGACATGTGGTCCATACCTTTATCTGGTCTTGTTAAGTATTGACCTCGGTGCATCTGGCAATTTTTTTAAAAGTAAACCAAACTGAGAGTAAATAAGCTCTAGTTGTTGAGCTCTCATTATCGCATCTTCCTCGGAAAACACCCTGGATGTTGCAACGTCTTTAGACAACTGGGGTACCAAAGACTTAAGGAACCACTCTAACAGGAATGATGGTGGGACTGGCACTTTTATCAAACTCTTTCGGAGTCTCCATTCTCGAGTGTGATCCGAGATATGGTCTGCTTTTGTCTGCTCAAAGT
Source organism: Picea sitchensis (assembly GCA_010110895.2). Classification (NCBI taxonomy): domain Eukaryota; kingdom Viridiplantae; phylum Streptophyta; class Pinopsida; order Pinales; family Pinaceae; genus Picea; species Picea sitchensis. Next base: position 8,964 of record SNQJ01S0265143.1, read on the forward strand.
TAGCTAGAAATTTAGAGTCGGCATCGTATATCATAGGTAATTGGAAACAATTTAAGAAATCCATTGCCAATTCGTCGAAGGAAGAGTATCGTGAGCAATCGAGCTCGATGTACCATTTCGCAACACTCCCTATGAGAGTGCATTGAAACAAGAGCAACTAGATAGAGTCATCTCTCAAAGAGTTGGACGAGCACCATAAGTGGAAGGTAGTCACATGATTTCTAGGATCTTCATTAGGCTTGGCTTCAAACTTTGGTATGTCCGAAGGAAACTTGGTCGGCATAGGAGGCCAACTTGGATCATGACAGATGGGGTCATTTAATAACCTTGTCAAGTCTGACAAGTGCAGAGTTGCCAGAAATGGTAATTTGGGTTGTGGATTGTAACCAGGGAAAAAGGAGCTTGGAGTTTGACTGGCATCACGTTGCCAAGAAAAGTTAGGTTGATGGCCAGGGCTCTGGTAATAAACATGGCCATGACCAATGTACGGATTCATTGCTTGTTGAGACGTCATTGGCTGATTCCTGTAATAGGACGGAAAGGCCTGGGCTTGCATCACATTCCAAGGATTTTGGGAAGGGTTTCCCCCTACTGAACCGATGAACATAGGTGTTGAGCCTTGCCTAGGGTTCCATTGAGTATAGAAGGGGTTGTGCTCGGTCGACATTCCTGACAAGGGAATTGATCCCTGCCACAGATTCCAAGGTCCTTATGAGGAAGGAAGTTCTAAGTTTTCCCCCTGTGTAGGAATAATACCTTGTAGAGGATGTTGTTGTCTATAACTGGGGTTGCCCCCGACAAAGATGATAGCTGATGAGAAAGCATTGTTACCAAACACGCCAAACAAAGAGAATGGTGTTGAACCAATCAACATGTTATAAGAAGGGCGTGCTTGACTACCTGCTCCAAACGAGTTTACGTTTGGCCCGACAGAGTGTTGATGAACACCACAGAGTGAAGGGGATGAAGGAGGTATATGACCCCCTCCGTAAGGGAAAGAAATATAGGGAGCTGAAGTGCTCTCCATGGATCCTTGCAGAGGATCATTGGAGCTCCCTTCCCCGAGACCTAAATTCTGTAGAGTGGAGTAGGAAAGTACAGGGCTTGTAATGAAGCCAGACATCTCGTATGAGAATGGAGGGCTTGTCCCATTCTGGGTAAACGGATTAGTGATCACCACCATAAACGAAATCATACCATTGCCTGATGTAGATGCAGTCGAGGCCATAGTGGCCCCGAGTGAGGATGGTTGGTTAGGAGGTGGAATTACCTCTGTAGGGAAAACTGTTGATGGAATATGAGAATTCCCTAAAGAAGTCATAGTGTTTGTTTCCATTACTGCTTGTGACACTATCAGGCACTCGTAAGGATAAACCTGTACGACGGCGGGCATCGATAGATCAGTGTTTGGAGGTTCATACAGACCAAGAGCTTCTTCTCCAAGGTTTGAAATGGTTGGTTCCTCCGGAATCAAATGTTCTTCTCTCAGATATGGTTCGGGCACAGTTTCTTGTAACCCGGTTGTCTCAAAAGACCCTTGCTAGTCTAGTTTTTGCCTTAACAGTGGCAGGGGGGTTCGAGGTCAACCAACGACAGGTCCAAAAGCCTTCGCGACTGGTGGAACTCCTGATCCTCCACTGTGTGAAAATATAAAAAACTCACTAGGTGATCCAGATGGATATCAGTGGCCACCCACCTTTTCCAACTAGCTCAAAATAGTTTTCTAACAATTTTGGCAATTTACTATTTTTAGCAGTTTTAACTTCCGGGGCCATTTTGAGGGCCTAAATGAAGGTTTTTCAGGATCAATCTCCTCAATCATATTTGAAGGAATAATTGATCCCCCAAAATGATTCTCCTTGATGATACCTTTCCAACAGGCTATCACATGCCTAAAATGGAGATCGTATGCAATAGTTATGACTCCGGGAAGTTGATGTACTAACTTACCCAAACAGGGCCCACATGAATTTTGGCGCTTCATCTCCTAGGGTTAGGTTTTTGGCATTTTTGTTTATTGTAAAAAGGCCTTTAGAGCCTCATTGCAATTTTCTTCTTGCGAATGTGTGCAGCCGTCACATCTCTTCTCAAAGATAAGCCCCCACCATTCCAACAAGCTTGTTTCCACTACATTTTACAGTTTCATCTTATTTCGTTATTGAATAGAAAACCAGTTTTACTGTATCTCTGTTATTTTGTGTTAAGCACCTGTTAATAGTCTTTATTCATTTTGTTCTTCTCATAAAATCCGGATCAATGGTATTAGAGTGGTCTGCTCCTTGTTTCCTTAATGCATGCCCCTAACAAGGTCGGAGTACAAAGAGTTGGGTCTCGAGCTTGTTTCTCTTGAGGAGAGAGGCTCTCGCACGCCCAAACGACCTCTCATGGAAGGATAAAAGAAAGATGATGGGACAGGAGATCCTTTCAAATTGTTTATTGAGGAATCCCTCATGCAACTGAGGAATGAGATGATGGATAGTTTCATGCAAATCCTTCAGAGACTACCAACATGTGACGCATCTTCTTCGAATGGAGGCATCACCCCCTTCAAGGTAAAAATAAACTTTGATATTCCTATATCAAAGTTTTAACTTCCGGGGCCATTTTGAGGGCCTAAATGAAGGTATTCTACTAGAAGGGTATTTTTCTGTCCATAACTTTTCTAATAGATAAAAAATTACTTTTGTGCTCCTCAAAGTTGTTCCCCATGTCAAAGATTGTTGGGAAACTTTCAGTGAGCAAAAGGAAATAGAGGAAACCTCACTATTTTCAGTCATGACCACCTGGGAATCCTTCAGGGATGCTATTAAGGAACAATACTACCCTGTCGAAAGTTTTGATGACCTATATACCAAATGGACCACACTGCGGAAAGAAAGAGACCAAGCAGTGCCAGATTTCACAAATATCTTCCATACCTTGCGCACCAAGCTGGGTAACAAGATTCAGAGAGACATATGGTGATAAAGTATCGCGGTGCTCTACATACATACATCCAAACCGAAATGGAATTTATTGACATCTCATCCTTGGGCGCG
>SNQJ01S0265145.1:0-11484 GCA_010110895.2 Picea sitchensis
TATAAAGTCATCTCTGAAACTGATCCTTACTACCATGTATTTATTTATTTCAGAAGTGCAATGCCATCCCTTTCCATTTAGGATCTTCGCTTAATCCATGTATCAGGAGAGATTGAACTATTGGAGATTCATAATTCTATGATGCTAAACCTATAATCCTACTATCTTTTTGGAAGTTACTTAAAGAAATACATTCCAAATTTCTTGAGGACATTGAAAATTTTCCTACATTCCATGGTTGTCTGGTGGATGACAATTTGTGGAGCCCAATCAAATATTACTGCTATTCTATGGTATGTGATTTATGTGTCCTAGGTAGGAGCCCAAACAAATGTCCATAGGCCTATGCCTTACTCAGGAAGGCTATTTGAGCATCATTTTTTGGCTACATTGGAAGTTTAGAACCCTGCAGCTATTTTGCCAGATTATGATATATTTTTTCTGTTTCTCTTCACAATTAATATAAAAAATTAAAATGCATATTTTATCAGTACCTTGTTGAGGTTTGTTTACTTAATTAACTGAGGTTTGTTTACTTAATTAACTGAGATTTGTTTACTTAATTAACTGGCGAAGGTTGCCATTCTCTGAAGGCCTTTTGTATCGATTTTGTTTTCTTTTACATTGAAAGTTTAGAACCTGGCCGCTATTTTGCCTGATCAAGATACATTTTTTGTGTTTCTCTTTGCAATTAATATAAAAAATTAAAATGTATATTTTTTCATTGGCTCTATGTATGAAGGTTGGGTACTTAAATTAACCGGAGAAGATTGCCATTCTCTGATTTTATTTTCTTTTACTTAACTTGGCCGCTATTTTGCCAGATTAAGATATATTTTTTGTGTTTCTCTTCACAATTAATATAAAAAATTAAAATGCATATTTTATCATAAGCTTGATGATGGTTGGGTACTTAATTAACTGGAGAAGGTTGCCATTCCCTGGAGGCCTTTGTTATTGATTTTATTTTCTTTTACAGTCAATGCCTGTGTAGTGTGTGGTGGTTTAAGTTGGGCAGTATGCTGGTTTTTTCATTCTGATTCACTTTTTAACAGCTTCGAAATTTTGGGCTGCAATAAAATGTAACGTGGGGGTCAAACTATGCCCATTTATATCTCCAACAAGATTCAAATGAAATTACTTTACAGGAAATTAAGGTTCAAAGGAAATTATTTCACAGCTCTAATCAGCTGATAAGTTTTGTATTTTCTAACGAGGATAATCCTTGACGAACACCATTTATTTTATGCTGCTGTCAGTAATTTTTACCACGAACTATAGTTTTGTATGTCTTATTTTCTAAATGATTACCATCTTCGTTATGCAGGGTGTTTTAGATGGTAAATATGACGATCTTCCTGAGCAGTCTTTTTACATGGTTGGAGGTATTGATGAAGTGACAGCAAAGGCAGAGAAAATAACCAGGGAGTCAGCAGTAGCATCATAAATTACTGTGTTTTTTCACTCTTTGTTGAGTATGGCTTGCCTATTGGGCGTTAAAATTCACTTTTATTGGGTTTTAGGTCATGACTGCCTTGAGGACCATGTTCACTAATTATCAAAACCTCAAATTTTGCTGATTGTGGACTATTTATTGTCCATTGATTTCTTATTCAGCCACCAGTGGGCTGTTCTACGGATTATTCCAAAAGTGCTTGTTGAGGAGATCTAAGAGCGTTTGCAGATCTCTTCTGCTCTTTTTATTCAATCCCCCAAATAAGGATGCATGCAATTTTTTGCATTACGTTTTGTGGATTTTCAATCTGGTCATTAAATGATTTAAAATGTTTGAAGAGGCAGTTTTGATATAATAAATCGGAGAGATTCGAGAAAATATAGCCACATGGCAATCTTTGCCAATGTTTAATTCTTTTATTGTAGATTTGTGGGCATGGTCGTGTAATTTGTGAGTATGCTGTTTGAAATATTTAGGCCAAATTTTTTTGAACCTCTAACTAAACTAAAAGTGTGCAGCAGCTAACAGTTCCTCAACACTTGCATCTATGGTTGGTATTCTGTAGCATAAATTGACTTTTTATATGGTTTGTTTTATTTGTGATCCTAAAAAGTTGATCCTAGTACATTTGGAGAGTCAGAAGCCTCTGATTGTAAATTGGAGTTCTTGTCTCACGTTGTGTACAGGACCTTTGCATTACACTAGTAATTTTGATTTTGTCGTCTCTTTTTCTTGTTCTGGGTGTCTTACGAGTGGTTTGACATTTGCTCTCTTGATTCTTGAAAAGGTTAAGCTTAAAGAGTAGCTAAGCTTTGCTTTTGCTTGCAGTTACAAAAGGATTTTGTTTGTTTAACGTATCATTGTTGCTTAGACTTCATCTCAGATGCTTGTTTCCGAATTGAGGATCCGTTATGTTCTTTTTTCAACACGTTGAAGTATAGTTTTGACGCCTCTAGTTTCTTTCCTTGTCATGTTGATATTGCAAAATACCATGTGTTAGCATGGAGTTGTGGCTCGGTAGTTTTTTCGATAATAAAATTTTAACAGATCATTGTGCCGGTTGTCATTTAAAAGTTGGAATTTGCGGGTCGTTTGGTTGTTTTAAGTTTTTGAGCTTTTTGTTTCAAATGTGCATGCTGCATTTTTTTAACTTAGGAGTTCAACTTAACTTGGAGTTCAACAAGCAGTGTTAGGGAAACGAAAATTGAAATTTAGTTTGATATGATTTTTTCTTACTGTATGGTGGAATCTTAATAATAATTTTGTTTCTTACTGTGATATCTCACTAATAATTTCGTATTTAGAGTAGAGGTGAGCTTATTCTCATTGAAGCCTCGTAACTGATCTTTTCAGTAAAGAATTTTAAATTTGTAATTGCTATATAGCTATTGTGAGTATTCTTATACTGAGCATTTAATATAGTTATTGTGAGCATTTTTCCCCATATAACCATGCATGGATGAAGGCTGGTGATGAAACTGATCTTTTCCACGAATGATTTTAACGTTGTGATTACTATATAGCTATTGCAAATATTCTTATAATGACCTCGCATAGCTATTTTGCGTTTATTTCTCCACTTAACCATGCATGGAATCCTCTGGAGGCTTTACCCTTGTTAACAGGGGGTAATTTTGATAAACTGCTGATGCCTAGGTTCCAAATACTTGACCTTGAGGGATGACGAAAGTTTGACCTGCGACCTTCCCAATTTGGAGAAGAGATTTCATGTTTGGTTCAATGGCAACTTGAATCAACTCTTAATGTTAACTATATTACATAAATGTAATGATAAGTGTAATAATAAGTGTTCTTATTACACGACTGTAGAATAATTAAATTAACTTTAGAATAACTTTTCCATCAAGACTTCTCCTAAAAAGGAATGATAGTGTTGTCGGAGTAGATATTCTTGATAGTGGTGGTCGATTGATATTTTTAATTGTTATTAGTTTATATAAAAATAATTAATGGTTGGAAAATAGGAAAAAATGGAAATAGTAATAATTTAACGATATGCTATCTGTGGTTATGAACTTTTTTTAGAAACATATCTATCTGGTTCTCTATAATTGAAATTTTAGTGAAATTCTTTATGTTGAAAGATGTTAAATGCAATATTAGAACGTGGATATTTGGAAGTTCTAGCTGTAGTGTGTTAAAGTGTTCAGTTCATTGATTGTGGTGAATTTTAAATACCATTTTAATTAGTTAACGAGACCATTTACAAAGAGTTTCTAAATATATCAAGAAAAATGTATTAAAACAGTAAAAGGTAAAGCATGTACTTTATGTTTTAAAGGGAGATTTGATTTTCAACGAATCAATGTCTCAACGGATTTCAAATTGAATTTGAGTTCTAAAAGTGGATTCTTATCTGGAAATCAGATTTTCATCTTTAAGAAATAAAAAAGGTGTCTTCAGAGCGGGCAGTGAGGTTGCCCCCTACATATTCCTCCCAAACAAATAGATTTTCCGGCATCTGTAACGCAGATTTTGAGAGAGTGTTGGTCTGGAGATTTAACTCCCTATATATTTGAGTGAAATGGAGGTCGATAAAGGAACTGTCAGCAGTTCTGATTTTCAGACTCATCTGAATCAAATTTGTGTGAAGTAACTGTCATTTGCGGCTCATCCAGCCTATGCATAAATTGGAGTCTCCGTATATATGGCATTTTCCTATCCCTGTGTGCTTCCCGCTTTAAGAGTGCCCAAAGATCTGAGAAGTCAGCCAAATTATTGGAGCCTTTTCCAATATTTGCTTTCCCTGTAATGTAATGAGACGGGGTGAAGAAAATGAGGAAGCCCAGGCCACATGTCTTTTCAGCCCCTTGGCAAGCCCCGTCAAACGTCAAAAAATCCCCAGGGATTTTTTTGATCTATGGTTATCGGCGAGATCTGCCGGGGAATTTTGAGGAAGGTTTGGACTCTTGAACTTGTACATTTGCTACGACCTGTTGAGAGACTTTGTAAGCCGGCCAGGGTCGATTTCCAAAGATACAATCATTGCGCGCCAGCCATAATCCCCATGCTACGAGCAAAGATAACGCCTTCCACCGCTGGAGATTTGGTTTTGTTGAAGAAGTCCTTAAAGCAAGCATTGATTCTAGGGATAGACCACAAGGGCAATTGTCCAGTGATAATCTCCAGATCGGCCCAAACATGTCCACTGAACTTGTTGATAGTAAAGACAGCGTGTTACCTAAATCAATTGAGTTACTTTTCATGGCTAGAAGGTGAGATTTATTATGAAAAATTTCATTGTTTTTTTAAACAAGAATAGTTAATTTTGTATTAGAAAAAGGTTATCTGTACTCTGAAAAATTTCCACATTATAATACAATAATGAAGGCGGAGCTTGCTTCAAAATTTGAAGTTTGGTTTGAAAAGGACTATCATATTATCAAGTCAAGGATTGGCATTACAAAATTGGCTAGTAAATTGTCGAGCAAAGTGCTTCAATGAAAACACAGAAAATTTTAGAACATTCATGAAACATTGAAATTTAAAATTGCTCATCCATTTATAACCGCCTTTGGACCTCGAGGCTTTTTTTCCATTGCTAGATTCGATGCGTTTGCCAAGGTTCTTCTATTGCTAGGTTTGTTGGGATGCTCTTGTTCGACTTGCAAAACCGCATAAGTTTGCTAGTTGGATGAAGCGAAGAGTGTAGAGTGAGATTTGTGGAGGCCTTCATGGATTTTTCTACATTGTCCACCTTGATGGCCACTAAAGCCAAGTTTCTCTCATACTAGGACTCTTTTAAGAGTTTGAGCATGTGTGTGATCTTCCATAACTTTTCTCTTTGTGGTCCTCATCTCTCGAGTTTGCATTGTCATTTCCTCTCTTAGCATGTTTCTCTCCTCTAATGTGTCGTTCGAGCTCAACGAGCTTGCACATTACACACCTATTTCAATAGTGAGCCATACAACTTGTTGAGTGAAGATAAACTCACATAGATAACACATGGTCCCTTCCTTTCTCGTTGCACCCTCCTACCTCAAACCAAAGTCGGATTTGGATAGTGGGAGAGGCTACTTGTAAGGCCCTTGCCTTGAAGTTGGTAATGGGCACATCCACCAATCTATTGAGATGCTCATTTGTAGGGTTCAATTGCTTGTGACAGTTGATAGCAAGGTTGGACAAGCATCCCTTAGGTAGTGTTGCATGATGGCAAGTCTTGCCTAAGTGTTGCATTAGCATGCCAAAGCAATTTGGCTAAGCATGGTAGTAAGATGAGAGTTGTTATTTTGGGTTTTTTAGAGAGGCCTCGTTGTGATTTGGATGGACATTCCTTGGTTCATGGGTGCATGAGCAACATGCCTTGACTTGTGGGGGCAAACCTTAGTTCGTGGACAGGAGTGTCTAGGCAATGAGGTGTGCATTGCAAGTTGGACGAATGGATCCCTCACATGATGTGCAACATATGAAAGGGCAAGGAGTGCTTTGGACATTGTTCAAGCAAGATAGTTGGACCATCGAACACATGCGATTTGCAAGTTGGATGAATGGATCCCTTGCATGATGTGCAACATACGAAAGGGCGAGGAGTGCTTTGGACATTGTTCAAGCAAGATAGTTGGACCATCGAACACATGAGATGGTTGGTGTCACAAACCTATAGTCTGCTCAAATTTTTTCTTTGCAAACTTGAGTTTCTCCAAGTTTGTTTTGGCACTCTAGGTTGTGCAACATTACCTTGCCTCGGTTGTAGGGGCTTGGCCAATGTGCAACTATGCCTCTTCATTTAAGGTCTACGCATAACTTCGTCTTAAGCTACAAACTATTAATGCAACCTAGTCATACTTAACTAAGTTCATTTAATAGCAGGCACACGTCCAACCATGGGGCATGTCTAAAGTGTCTGATAGCATGGCAAAGCAGTGTCACTAAGTATGGAAGTAATATGGAAGTTGTCATTTGTGGTTTCTTAGAGAGGCCACTTTGTGATTTGGATGATGGACATTCCTTGGTTCACGGGTACACAAGTAACACACATTGACTTGTGCATGCAACACCTTAGTCCATGGGCATGAGTGTCTAGGTAGTGGGGTGTGCATCACAAGTTGGACGAATGGATACCTGACACGATGTGCAACACACAAAAGAGCAAGGATCACTTAGGACATTGATCAAACAAGACAATTGGACCATTGGATGCATGAGACAATTGGTGTAATGGACTTACAATTTGTCGATATTTTTTTTGCAAACTTGTATTTCTCCCAAGTTTGTTTCAACATTTGAGGTTGTGTGGCATTGGCTTGCCTCGACCATAGGGGCTTGGCTAGCCCATGCCTACTGCAAGCAGACTACGCCTCTTCACTTAAGGTATGTGCATAACTTCACATTAAGCTACAAACTGTCAATACAACTAGTTTCTACTCAATCAAATTAATTTAATAGTAGACACACATCCAACTATGGCCTTTAAAACATCCCATGTATACTTTAGTACTTAGCCAATATCAACACTTAGCCAACACAAAGAACAATAACATCCAACAATCATAAAAAGTCCACAACCACAACACACATGTATAGGCGACACCCAATGTAGGTGCCTTAACTTTATTATATGAAGAATGTCACATATAGACGACAAAGGAGTTGTAGCCACCTGCTTGTAACTCTATTACAATTGTACAAGGAATTTAAGGCAAATAGTCTTTTTCCTATTGCCTAACAAACTTTTAGAATCCAACCCCTGAAGCAACAACAAGCTTGCCTCCTATAGGTTGTCTTATCTTTCTTCTCACTTGGTAAGTGCAATTCAAGCTATTGTGCCTAACCTTGAACTTGACACAACTGCATAGCTCTTTTTACGCTCTTGGTGAATGACCTTCTACTTATGCCTTAATACTTTTGAGGCGTCCTCCTTTTATATAGGACTTGCTTCCCTTTGGTGACTTATCCCTTGATTGTCTGCCCAAGTTGGCCCAGATTGTCTCAAGTCGTATCAAGTCAACCCGTCTAACTCATCTCAAGTTTGCCCAATTTATCTGTCCAATTCATCCCATGTCAGCCCAATCCCTTTGTCCAACTCATCCCAAACAATTCGAGTGTGCACGACTGCGCCCGAATAGACCTAGTTCATTCAATTTCTCCCGAACCATTTGAGTTTGTACGACTACGCCCAAAGTGTGCCTAAGTGCGTATGACACATGTTTGTCCAATGAGTGCATCTCACGATTGCAATCCACATATACTTGTGCTTGAAGGCACTTCTGCCACCTATTGCAACCCCGAAGTGTGGGTCGTACATAGCCTAGACAACCAAGCCATTCAAGCTTTTTGTGTCAATCTTGTCCATCATGCAAAATGCATGTCTACAGATGAGGTTGCCTATGACAACCTTCTTTGCATTTCCTTGCAAGTTTTCTTCCAAGCTTCTCTTGGTGTGTCCAACTAATGCGAGTTGCCACCATCTGCGTTGCACCCATTCTGAGCAAGGGTGCTCAACTTGTCCATAGCGTGCCTTGCCAACAGATCAAGGCACCCAAAATTGACTCTTTTAACCATCATCCTTTCGTTGTGTCCATACATGTCAGTTAATGACCACCAAGGTTATCTTGCGGCAGAGGCACCTGAAGCTACTCAAGGCAAGGGCTTTACATCCCCCCCCCACTAAAAATTGTTGCCATTCAAGGCAACATCCTTAAGAACCCGTCGTTCTCCAACTTTGCTACCCATACCCATGCATCCATCTATAATTGACTCTTTCAGTTTCTCCACACTGTCTATGCCAAAATTGGCATGCCACTGCCCATTGTCCAATTTTTTCTTCTTAATAAGTGCCTTTGCCCAACTTCTGACAACAATACCTCTTGGATGTCTTTGTTGCTATTGCCTTCTATTGCGGCTGCAATTTAAATCCAACATTGTTGTCGTTGCCCTGCTGCAATCCAACCTTTGTCAAGAAGATTGTCAAAATGTTCAAGTGTTGCACCATCCAAACCTACTATTGCATCGATGCTTTGTCCAACTTGTCATGCTTTTGCACACTGAGCTCTCTCATGCTTTGAACTAGTTGGGTGATTAATCCAACTGTCGCATCTAATCAAAGAGAATGTACGTCTTCATGCCCAAAATAGTCTTTTTGTTCCACACTTCGTTCATTATGTACCACTCGTTTTGAACTAACGCAAGGTCACCACCTTCACCTTCACATTGTCAAGTCATCTCCAAAATAGAATTTTCCAAGGCACCTTCTCTATAGGTGCTCTAGGCTTCATTTCTTCCTTCTAGGGAGTGAGCCACCTTATGACTTGTAAGAGAAGAAGAGATGGAAAGCAACTACCAAGGCTAATGCAAACCAAGTTGCTTGACTTGTGCTTCATGTGCACGTATCTCAAAACTGTCTCCTCCAATGGTGTGTAGCACAATCCTTCTCACCGATCTACTGTTAATTGGAAACCATATATCCCCTTGGTTACTCTAGAAAACTCTACAATGTTAACTGCATCACGTTCATGCAATTCTTCTTCTCCCACTGCTGCATCCAACTGAGAGTCTTGTTGAGTGAGTGCTTCCATGCACTGCTCAGACCCAACACTTGGATTATTTTTCTTCAAGAGTGAGACATCCGTCTATATTGTCTCTTCTTGTGTACAATTTTATGTGTGACAAGTCACTTCTTAGTGAGTTCCTTTACCAATGGCCTCCACAACCAATGTTGGTGCATGTTCAGCCTTGCCTCCAAAGTCTTGCATTCGATTATTCAAAGTGAACAACAGTTAAATCTTCAACATTGACTTTGTAACACTCCCTTTTTGATTCTCCGATTAATTTATAATTAATTATGTTTAGCGATGATTTTATCTTAGCATGGAGATAGTATTTCCATGGCATGGCATATGAACATTGTAAATATAATATTTTTTAATAAATAAAATCCGAACAACTGATTGATGGGTGAAGCACTAGTATTGACCATGATGTCACAAGAGGGAATAATGAGTGGGTCTAGAGAGGGTTCATCATGCTAAGAGAATCCCAAGCCACCTTGCTAAATTATTTTTGAGGAATAACCAACTATTTCCCTTTTTCCTAAATTCAAAGTCAATTAGTTAATAAAGCGGGTTGGTAGTTGAGCAACCAACCACCCACAATGAAGGGAAGTATGAAGGACTGGCTAGGACAGTTGAAGACTGTCATCCAGGGTACAACAAGTACCCATCTCAGTCTCCATGATTGACCCATGAGTTCCTTCTAACAAAAGGTAGAGATGATCAAGTCAAGAACCTTCTTCGGGGAGGAAGCCAAAGATGCACAGGGGGTGTGTTGAAGAAGAGAGTCTTGGAACTTGGCCATGGAGTAGACAAATTTTGAGCTCTCATGGAATTTGGAAAGAAGGTTATAGAGGGTTACATAGTTCTCTAAGCCGAAGGAGAATCCAAGAGCAAAGCAGGCTCAAAAAAAGAGCAAAGAGCTCGTGTCTCTGGATAGAGAACCTGAACTTGACCTTCGTTGGAGGGCAACGAGCTTGATGTTTGCTGAATATAAACTGACACTGGAAGCAAAGGGGGGGTGAGAGAATGTGTTAACAGTGAAGGGAGTCCCTTGTGGAGAGGAAATTCAGCTGGGAAGACATATGATAAACCTCGTGGAGGCCTTGGGCATGGTGGGTATAGGAGGGTTTAAACTAGTGGTTGTTGTGAAGAAGAGTGTCCTTCACACTTACAGTTTATTTGAGAGACTAAATGTTCCCCTGGTGGTATCATGGTCTGGCACAGGGGTGGCCAATTGCAGAGAGAAATAATGCATCTGAGCTTATGGTTGGGTGGAAAAGTGCTCACCCTCAGTCAATTGGTTTGGCTTGCAATTTATGAATAGAAAAGTGTATACCTAATCCATGTATCTTTAATTGTTTTGAATGAATAATACTTTAATTGCATCCTTGAGTCCTCATGGACATGATGAATGAATGTGTGAATTATGTAATTTGTCCTGTATGGTAAGTATATCCCATACTAGTTATTCTACTATTGAATGCATGCACAAGTAACCCGAGGCCTTGTTGATGTTTAGATTGGTTAAGATCCAAACAACAACATTATGAAGATAAATACCCCCCTGCATTTTTATAGGGGCGATACTCCTCTATTATATTCTGAAATATATGGCTTGATGTTCTTAGATTGAGGAGAATGCTAGATAACGAACCTCAAATCTTTATTGTTTTTATTTGTATATGGAATAGTTCTTGATAACTAGATTTATTCTTGAATGGACCAACCAACTTTTTAACAATGGAAATATGAAGAAAGGCTTCAACATCAAAATAAATATATGTTGAACTTTATTATTACAACCCTCTGAAATGCATGCAAATTGAAGATGCATTTGTGTCTTCTCACACAGAAAAGAATGAATTATTGATCATTTCAGAGAACTTTAAATGAATATTTCAAAAATAATTTGATAAGCACACTCTAAAAATCTCACTAAAAAATCCCAAGATATGAGAAATCATTAAAGCCATGCCCTGAAGTAGTTCTCCGTGAAGATTATTACATGAAGGATATTCTTTATTACAAATCATTTAATAAATCAATTGACTATTGCTTCATAAACAAAACTTGCTAAACACAAGGAATAAATCTCCATGAATCAATTAGACAATCTTGGCTTACATTTATCAGTCACATATATGGCTGTAAAATACTCCATGATCTTATAGAGAAAATTCTTGAAAGAATACAAGAAAAACACTCAAGAACTCAATCTTATGCTCAGTTGAAAAATTCAAGCATAAAGCCTTGAGAAAAATAGTGTAGAAGAAGGATAATCAAGAAAAATGGAGATCTATGTCTGCTGATAAGAGATTTGACTGCATGCTCATAGCTGGACCTTTCTATGGTGTGAGTCTGTCTTTTAAAACTATTCCCAGTGCTTTCTTGAAATAGTTAGGTTTTTCTCTTTTAGAATTTTCCACACGTTTTTCTTCTTGGAATAACCACTTTAATTAATACTTCATTGAAATCTCATAAATGACATTATGTCATTAAAATTCGTGCCTTGAAGTG